>JAQZBX010059979.1:0-17406 GCA_029593785.1 Cabassous unicinctus
GTATGTGGGAAGTTGGTGCTCAACCACTGAGCCACATCGGCTCCCCTGAGTTGGTTTTTTCATTTGTTTTCTTTGTTGTTTTTGTTTTTAGGAGGCACTGGGAACCGAACCCGGGACCTCCCATGTGGGAGGTGGGTGCTCAACTGCTTGAGCTACATCCATTCTCCCCTCGCCCCCCATTCACTTTTGAAACAGCGATTACTGTTTCTGCAGTTACCTTCACGTGTTATATTGATCTTATATAAGACGAAACATCAGAGGCAGGAAAATCTGGGAACATTCCCTAAGAGACAACCTTCATTTGTAATGTTTTAAAAATCTCACATATGTAGGAAGCTACAGTTACATGCAAGTGTAAACCTATGTCCTCACTTTTATTATGTATGTTTTTTGGACTGCAAACACTGTGTACAGTGAACTTACCCTTAATCTAGAAATCCCAGAGTCCTTATAAGAGATTTTTTCCTTGTCTAAGGCACTGAGAAGGGAACTGAAGGAAGAGTAATTTGCTCAAGGCCACAAAGAATTACGGACACAGTCTACTCTTCTTAGCTTTTAGTCTAAGCGTCTACATTAGACTGCCCACCTCCTTATGTCACGAGGAGTCTTATTTTCTCCATTTTAATTTTGTTTATTGTTTTTTTCTATTTAAACAGTACATTTCAAAAAGAAAACTGTTTGGAAAGTGGCATCAAATATTTAACACAGATGGGCTAATGTGCTAAGGTAAATGGCTCATGAAAACTGTGGAAAAGATGACTCTACATGCCGAATTACTCACAGCTTATTTCATTAAGTAACAAGCAGTTTTAATACCAATTAGCATCATCTGATTTTGAGGTGGAACAAAGTACAGGTGGATGAATTAAGACAAAGGCAGAAGTTTTCATTTTGGAAGCATGGTGGCAACTCTCAATACAAGACAATGGCAATTAACGGACATTTTTTAAAAGAGGTTCCTTTGAAAATGTGGTCCTTGTTTATGACAACTAACAAAGGAATGTTTGGGCAGGGTAGGATGCAAAATAAATATTTATTAAATAAGTTCTATTTCTATGCAAAATCAGAAATTAAGAAATGTTCTATTAGGAAATGTTATATTGATTTTTTATTGGCAATAAATAACATTTAATAGTAATTCTTCTGAAATTACATATTTAAAGGAAATATTATTTTGCTATAACATTATCTAAGGCTAGAGGTTGATTCAGTTGATAAAATCCAATTATTCTGTTTCAAATTATACATGTCCTGTTACTAAAAAATCTCCACCTCATGTAAATTTTCCCCAAAACAAAGACAGATAAAACATGACGAAGATACAGCTACTGGCCAGCCAGAAATAAACTATGTTGCTTGACTATCAAGACTGCTATTAAGTACCTTTACTTCATGTCCCAGATACCGTGGTAGGCACTTTAAATATATAATTTATAACTTCACAACAATTGTAGGCCATAGATATTGCTCTTGTTTTACAGACAAGGAAACTGAGGCACAGAGAGACTAAGTGACTCCTCCATGCTTCCACAGCTTCTAAGTGGATGAGCCCAGATTTTTCTATGCATCATCTGATTTCTGGGTAAAAAGTTCATATAAAATGTTTGCACGCACTTGCAGGGCTCTGGCTGTTGTTAACCAACAGGGCAATCTTCCCACTGTGTCTGCATGCACTTGCAGGGCTCTGGCTGTTGTTAACCAACAGGGCAATCTTCCCACTGTGGAATCTTCCATGGACAGCACGGGTGGCAACATGCAGACAATGAGAAAACAAGCAGCAATACAATGACGGAGACCACTTTTTTACCTGGCAAGCAGGTTTTTGGATTGCTGCCTACCCTGCTGTAAAATCAAAAGGTTTCTTGGATGCCTAGAAGCAGGCTGTAAATTCCAACCAGCTTCCACACTTGTCTCCAAACCATTAGTTCTGAACTTTCTCCCTGACCCACCTGTACAAAATCAAGAGCATCCTGCCCAGGACTCCCACCGACCACTGGGATTCCACCGTGTGTTTTTAATGCAGCCAGAAGGCTGCATATTTTGTTAAAGGATGTTATTAGTCAAGAGAATGTTGGCTCTACCAGCATCACTGAACATTTACTGATTGTCAGGGACTAAAGATTATAAAAATGAGACATAATCACTCCCTTCACGGGGCTCACAATTTAATGGGGAAACATGATTACAATATAACCTAAGTACCAACAACAGAGGTTGAATATATTGCTTTTCAGATCCCTGTCAGAAGGCTGGCTGATGAAGTTCAGTCATCAAAAACTCAAGAAAAATTTCTTAAGTCTGTGGGGACACTCTTTCATAGGGAACTGGGAACTTAATTATCCACACTTTTTTTGAAGTAAATATTTAACATCAGCCTCAAGGAATCGCAATGTCTTTGTTCACAGAGGAAAAAACAGACTCTACTGTCCAGGACATGCGTGAGACAAGGTATAAAGGATTTACACACTCAGCACCCTGCAGGAGTCAGTTACCACACCGTGCCACATGGCGGCAGCTACCATTGCGGGAGAAGGCACCCAACTGTCCAGTAAAGGACTGGTTGACAAGCCAGGCACGGGCAAAGAAAAACCCAAATTCGGCACAAAAGCGTCCGTAGGGAATGAGGGTCTGGCCACAACATCATTAAGACTGTGTCCCTAACATGCCTGGTCCTGGCCTGGCCCAGCTCCGACTCCCCCAGGTGAGAGGTCATCCCAGGCCAGCCTTCTTCAATGGCTCTGTTCACATCCAGTCCACCTCCCCCATCTTTAGCTGGCAACTGTTTGGGAAAAGCAAAGTAGAACACTTTTAATATTAGCTCAAAGAAAACATAATTAAGGAAATATATCGGCCATAAAATTAGAGACCCAAAGGCATTTTATTATTCCTTCTGTGTACCACCCATGTAATTACTATGCGTCTCCGTCAATATGAAGAATCAAGTAGATTATGATAGTTAACTTAGTTACAGAAAACTACCAATTTGTCACAATTCAACTGAAAACACAGCATATATAAATAGAATCAAAATTTCATGTTGGGCCTGCCTAGCAAAAAAAAAAAAAAAGTCCTAAAAAAATATGCCAATGCCTCTCCTTTGGAGTGTTTCCTAGCAAAGTGACCCTTTGTATGTACTAGAGTAATTTCATTCCTCATTCTATTAATCCATTCTTTTATTTTACAAAATCTGTTCACAGAAAATTGTTAGGAATTTTTCTTTTAACATTTTGTAAGAATCTCAAGTTCTCTATGTTACTTTTGTAAAGTACTCTTGGACTTTCCTACCAGGGCTGATAAACATTTCAAACCAGCACATGGCAACTCCATAGCTGAGTTTCAGAAACTCTGTCATCTTTGCACACCAATGTTGGCCTTGTAGAATTGTTTACATTAGCATGTTGCCCTCATTTTATTTAAAAAAAAAAAAAAAGAGTGGAAGTCAGAAGATCTAAAGCCAACAGTCGTAGTTAATATTAAGTGGTTAATAGCGATGAACAGATATTTTGCAAATTTAATTAGGCCATGCTGGAGATTATTATTATACATGCTGAAAGTGTGACACTTCTTACATCAATCGGACACTGATTGGACTGACACTGGTTGACTGTAATTTTCAAACGTGATGGAAAAGAATGAAAGACTATCTATGATAAACTTAGAACACGTCCCCTACGATGATTAGGTATTTTATAATAGCTTGTTTCATCTCTGGGGATGCAGGAAAGTACTATCTGTGAAGGCTGGGGATGTCCTTCACAGGTCATCTGCTCAAAGGTCACCTTCTCTGGGACCCTTTCCTGACCCCTGAAACAATCTCAGTAGGTCCCCAGTGGCCCCCTTAGCATTCTGCACACCCAAACAGTATCTGTTAGCATCTTAGTCACATACCGGGAGCCCTGCCAAGATGAGATACTATCTCATTCTTCCTAGCAGGCAACCAATAGATGTTTGATGAATTTATGTTTCATGCAATAAAAAATACATGCTGCAAGGGCTCATGGTTTTTTCTAACCTTGCCACTTTCTCCACAGAAAAGAGGAAGTTCTTCTTTCATGTGGACTCAGTCTTGTGCAGTCCCTGAGGAAAGAGTATGGGGGTAAAATCAGGATCCCATATGTCGGGTGAAACTAGGCAGGTTAAAATTACTTCTAATTAACAAAGAAAACGAGTGAAGCTCAACTATGAAGGGAAGATAAGGCAGTCACGCTTTAGGAATGGGAGTTAGCAGCTATCAAACCCGAAAGGTGCTTTAACTGTTCTGGAACTACTGGATGGCCTCTTATGGGAATCCTCCTACCGAGGTTTGGAAGAGTAATCCCAGGATAAATGTGGGTTTTCAAATCTATAAGGACATAAGTAGGAAATTTTCATTTTAGAGTTGATTTTCCTGAAAGGGAAAAATGAATTTTAGACCTTGATCAACTTTTCCCTGATTGGAAAGTTCCAAATCTCTGTGAAGAGCAGACTTACCAATTCTCACGTCCACTGAAGGGTATATGATTTGCTAAGCTGGCTGGGCGGGGGCGGGGGGGGGGGTGCGGGGCAGGAATGAATGAAAAGAATGAAATAAGAATGAATGAATGAGTGAAAGAATTAGGCTTTGTCATCCTGGACTTTAACTGAAAATCTGAAACAACAGCCATCAAATACGTTTTATTCTATACAGACTGGGAACATTCTCTCCAAAAAACATTTGTACCTGATGGTTTCACATTTCCTGTGCCCAGTATTCAGTCATCTTTCATCCTGTTCCTTCTAGATCCTTGTAAAATTGTCTTCTAGGGCAAGGTTAATGTGACTGAAAATAAATACACAAATAAATTATATTAGAGAAAAACAGAGAAGGAAAAGAATGCCATCTTGCAACTTTAACAAGTCACCATCTGAGAAAAATACAGTTAAAAATTGAATCCGCTGTATTTATTATAAAACAGTCAGCAGTAGAGGTGCTCAATTATTTTAAAAAATAGAATTATAAAGCATAACTTTGGGATATTATACTACAAGTTTGGGGAATAGGCTTGCACAATTGAGCACTAAAGCATATGAAAGAATATTTATGAAAGAAAGTTGAATCTATAGCATTTCAACATGGAAAATGCAAGGGAAACTATCCAGAATGTGAAACAAACAAAAAAAGCAAAACCTTAAAACAAGAAAATATCGGAAATATCTTTACGATCTGCAGGCAGCGAAGATTTCCTCAAGACCCAAAAGAATAAACCACATAGAAAAGACTGGTAAATTTTACTACGTTAAAGCTTAAAACTTTGGCATAACAAAAGACACAATGAACAAAGTTGGAAAAGCATGCCACAGAAGGGGAGAAAATATTTGCCAAACAGTGTAACTAACAGCTGCCAAAGAATTATATAAAGTGTATCTACAAATCAATAAGAAAAAGACAACACAATTAAGAAATGGGCAAAGGACACAGGCAATGCACAAAAGAAACTAATAAACATATTAAAAGATGCTCAAATTCACCATGGAAATGCAAATTACAGCCACAATGAGACAGACTCATCCAAAAGATCTGCCAAAATTAAAGAGGCACAATACTTAGTGACCCGTGAGGATGGGTGTCAGTGAGGATAGATGTAGATCAAAAGGAACACTCCGAGGGAATAGCAATTGATACACGCACTTTAGAGAGCAACTCAACAATATTTACACCAGAGCGGAGGCATTCAATCTTTTTTATACCTATACGTAACAAAAAATAGAAGTTCCACAAAGTAATTCTTGCCCTTACTACAAGAGATGCTTGGTGATAACTTCTTTCCTATTCTGTTTTGTTCCATTCCATTCTACCCTACCCTATTTTATCCTACTCTAATTTCATTTTAAAAAGAAAATGCTGGTCTCTCTCCACTAAGTTGATTTCAAGATCTCCAAGAAGTCATGTCCTGCGGTTTGGAAAACACTGGCCTGGATGAACTCAGCACTGGCACAAGAGGTCTGGTAGAAGAATGCTCACTTCACAATTGTTTGCAATAGCGAAAAACCAGAAACAGGATAAGCATCCATCACCAGAACTGATAACGATAAACTGTGGCACACACTTACTATACAGCAATTAAAATAAGTTATCTAGACTCAACACAGAGACACCTCCAAAACAATACTTATCAAAAGACACTAAGCCAAGAGAAACCAGTGAGGGGAAAAGGACGATTGCCTCACCCCATCCCGGGCGCCCCTCACGAGGCCCCTGGCTGCCAGCAAAGCAGACGCGGGGCGGCCTCGGGTTTCCGTGCGTGGTGCTCCTGCTCCCAGTCTGCAGGCGAGAGAAGAGGCTTTGAAAATGTAGAACTGGGAGTCATAGAAAAAAGAAGAAAGTCCCAAGGAGAGGCATTCACTTTGTCAGTGGCGAAACAATGGACGAGTACAGCAGAGATGAGGATGAGGTTGATGGCCCCGAGAATGAAGACGTGGTGCCTACAGCTGATCCCACAAAAAGTACCTGGGGCCCCGACTCATGGTTTTACATGCTTCGGGCCGCCAGAGCAACCCTTTCAGTGTGTGACTTTCTTGGAGAGAAGATTGCATCTATTTTGGGTATCAGCACCCCAAGATACCAATATGCTATTGATGAGGAAGAAGGATGGAGGAAAGGGGGAGGGGGAGGGGGAGGAGGGGGCCAGGCTGTCTGAAGAAGCAGAAAGAAAATATCAAGAACAACAGAATAAGCTGCAGGCTAATTCCATTGTTCACACACATCAGCCAGAAACTGGTTTCCAGTTCATTTGTGAATCTCAATTTTGAAATGGAGAGAGACTGTGAAGTAATTATGGAAAGCAAACAAAAACCAGTCTTTCCATAGAATGAAATGACTGTCAAAACTCAAACCCTAAGGTTGTTTTATACCATGAACTTTCACATTCTCTATTCAGTGGGACTTAAAACAGTTATTTATATTTTAAATTATTAAGTTATTGGAAAGGGGAAATGATTCTTCATTCTTAGGCTCTATCTAGCAAAAACCAGTTCTGAAATTTTGATACTCAAACTATTGCATTTACTGTCAAATTAGTGCTTTTAAAAAAATTTTAAAAAATCAACTTTAAAAAAATGTTAAGGACATTCTAGAGCCCTAATCATCATTTAGGAAGAGTTAAAAAAAAAAGGATTAGCAAGCATGTCTGTTGCGTTGGTAAAAATGGATAAGTTGCTTATTAAAGGCTAATTGGAACTGATAGTCTTACAGTCCCAGTTTACAATGAGGATTTTTTCCTCCACCATTTCCCATGTCATGCCTTGCATATTTGTAATATAACTAACCATTAATTTCACACTAAGGATGGTTCATTGAATGTGTAATAAAAGGGGCAAGTTGGAAGCACTTTGAATTTTGTTTTGTTCAGCATAATCTTATTTTATGGTAAAATGAGTTAGTTTATACCACCACCAAATAGTAAGATGGGTTTCCATTTTTTGGTGCAGGTTACTTAATCTTGTCATTCTTTTTCATTAGTTATTTAACTCAATCACTAACTTTGCTCATAATGTTGAAAATAGTTATGGAATTAATGTATTAATATATTTTTATTCAAGTGGCAATTAATGCCTACTGATTATCAAAGGGCTCTTTGTTATATCACTCATTCAGCTCTGAATGCCTCCTATGGGCCAAGCAGTTGGAAGGGGAGGAACTGGGGAGACAGATGAATGCTTGGCCTCTCAGGAGCTCACTGTGAAATGTGGACAGTGTGCAATGGGAAAATCAAGTTACCTGCCATTCACCCTTTTGAAGTAGCAACAGTGAGGTGGACATTTTACCTGAACCAGGTCGGCCATTTCTCGCAAATATTATCAGGCTATAATACAAAGCTACTTTTGAAAATATTCCTAAATATATGTTCAGACTCTTATATCTGTATGACTTTGATTTCAGAATGAGTGGAGTGTTTTAGAAACGCTTCTTGTAAAGGTCTATTCACAAACTTAAAAGATGAAGACAGCTTTTAGATATTAATCGTTATGTTGATAGCCTCTAAACAGCATTAAGCATTCAATATTAAATATATCTTTATAAAATATGGCTTCAAAGAAACTCACAACATAGGTACAATAGCCTATTATGGAAATCTATTGTCCATGAACATGAACATCTGGCCTCTAAATTCTTCAACTGAAATTTTAAGGCTTTTAGAAGGATAATTAAATTCTTCATTAGGAGTCATTAGTTGAATGGATTTAGGGCATGGTGATTCATAGAATGTGATGGTAACCTTTTATTCATGGGTATAAACTTTGTAATTTAGTGCTTCAAAGATTAATATTTTTAAATAATAATAATAAAAAGATTAATCTTTAGGTCAAGTAGATTATATAATTAATGTCACCATAGATTACAGTATACCATAGCTCTAAAACATCTAACCTGACCTCTTCTCTCCAACTGATATGAGATAGTCGCTCCATCTGAGATATTTATTTGGGTATCAAATGAAGGCATAGCATTCACCTAGAAACTTTTTTATTGTAGTAGAAAGAAGACAGTGATTTATGAAGATTTTCTGTTTCTTGAATTTTACTTTCTCTACTTGTCCAAGAGTGGCCAATTTGTAATGTTTATAAATACAGTTATTAACTGTGCCTTAAATTTTTATACTTTATAAAAATTATAAAATTTCCCAAAATGCATTAAAATGGGTTGTCCTATTTTAAGCCTCTTTTACTTTTTCCTAATTCCTGCTCAACCATTTTAATAATTACTAATCCCTCTGGATTGCAGTTCATGACATCCTTTTCTAATCTTTCATCTCATAAAAAACAAACACAACAATTAGTTTAATTGAAGAACCCTTTAAGCTGAATTAATTCTCATGGTCCCTTAACGAAATGGAATTATGTTTTGTAAATGTAACATGGGTACTGGTTAATAAAGCTATACAAATTTTTGAACCAGTGATTTTCATGAAAATAAAATGTTAGTATGAATAATAAAAAAAACAGACACTAAGTCACAGAATGATCCCTATTTGATAAGGTTTACAAGCATGCAGAATACTATTTTAATGTGCTATGGATGCTGACGTATACATGGCTCAACTCTGATAGGAATTCTTTCATCGTAAAGCCTTGCTTGAGGTAATACCAGAGATAAAACTTTCCATGTAGATTCCATCAGTGAATTGGTACACTGTGGCTTTTCGATCTGACGAGAATTTTCAAGATTTTAAGCTTAACTTAAATTAACCACTTCAGTATGGGAGGAAAAGGTTACCTAATGTTAAGAAAAACAAAATTTTCAAATCAGAACACCACCATTTTAATTTTGCCTTTATCATTGACACAAGAATTCAATAAATGTTGGATAATGACAAGTCATAAACAAACCACAATTTCATTTTTCCATCTGTAAAATAAAAATGTATCAATAGCACAGGAAGATAACTAAATAAGATAGACAATGTACTGTATTATTAAATGCCATGGAAGAAAAATCTGAAAGAAGAAATTAATGTTTAACATCGTGGAATAGAATGGCAAATGTAATTTCTACTTCTGGTCTAAATCTGCTCCCAGGTTTCACCCTCTTCTGCACAGGAGAGCTGTTTTAGTTTCCTAGTTACTAAAACAAATACCACACAAGTTGGCCTAACAAAAGGAATTTATTTGCTCAGGGTTTCAAAGGCTAGAATGCTTGCTTCCTTCCAGGATCAGTATCTTCTGGTTGGCCAGCAGAAGTGTCTTCTTGGCTTTTCCATCACATTGGCAGCATCTTTTTCTTTCTCTTCCAGGTTCTGTTGACCTCCAGCTTCTGGCTGCTCCCCATGGCTTCCTCTCTGTATCCAATTTCCTTTGTGTGTAAGGACTTCAGCCATATTGGATAAAGGCCCACCCTCATGCAGTTTGGGCACACCCGAACTTGTAACATCTTCAAAGGCTCTATTTACAAATGGGTTCACACCCACAGGACCAGGGTTTGGGACCTGAACATGCCTTTTGTGGGGGACAGGATTCAGTCCCTGACAAGGGCCACCAACGCTCCTTGTAGACTCAGGGCAGAAGCTGGCATTTGTGTTGGAAAGAACTTCATAGAGACACTGTCATGGCATAAGAGCATACACATGTTATTAACAATGTTACTTTACTGGTTTTTCCTTATATGTTTGTTTTGGGATGTATGGCTTGACTCCTGTACACAGGAGTATATTGAAAAGTACCTTACGTTTTGCAAAAAGTTTCTTACATATTTCCTCATTGTATTTAAATTACTTAAAAATTATGATATTGTAGAATTTTACTGTACATAAGCCTTGCACATATCAACAAATAGATAATGCGGAATAAGTACCTTCTCTAAACAGAGGCTCCTGCCACTGTATCTCTGCTTTTAGAGGCTCCAAGTTGGACACTCAAGGGCTAGAGGTTCAAGTTTTGCAAGAGTAATTTTTCAAAATCAATGATAGATCGACTAAGATAATCCTTTGGGTCACACTTCCCTTTTTTTTCCCCCTAAACTAGCATAAATTCAATAATTCATTTCTAAATTATCCCTGTTTTGGACAGACAGGTCCTTCTACTGACATATTGTATATTGAGAATTTACTCTACACTTTTTTTTTTTCCTTAGGAGGTACCAGGGATTAAACCTGGGACCTCGTTCATGCAAAGCAGACACTCAACCACTAAGCTATATCCGCTCCCCTTGCTCTACACTCTTAATAACTACTCAAATGAAGACAAGTTGGCAAAAAGTCTTTTGATGACTGAATGTGATAAACATATCCCACCCTAATCCTCACACAAAACAAGTCAAATAATTCATTTCTCTGTACAGAGCATACATTAGGGAAGTCTCTACAAATTATAACTGGTAAAGTAATCAGTGTGTCTGCCACACAATGAATCATATTACTTGGTAATACCTTTGGCCTAAATAATAAATTAAGCTGATAATAGGACATATATTCATTTGCCTAATTCACTCAACAAATATTTAGTGCCTGTGGTAGGCACTGAGCCAGAAGTAAACATATAAAAAGAACACAAATTCTATAGAAAAGGATTTCCAGCTCTTAGGTGCTCATGTCAACATTACTCAAACCTACTGATATTCAAGGGCCTTAAGAGCTAGTAAACTAGACATACTGTATCAATGAGATCAAAGCATTTTCCATGGGGAATAATATTCTTCAGTTAATCAAGAGCCGCTAAATGCTGTAACTGCTCTCCAGAAGTGATCCCAGAAGAAAAAGTGGGAAAAGTTAGGAACTTCTGCAGAGAAAGCCCAGTGTTATGGGTTTTTTTATTCAATTTAATAATGTGAGGTCACCCCTAAAGCTATCCTTGAGAAACAAAATATATAAGAAAGTTTTCTTGCAATATAGAACTTATTTGGGCAATGCATTTGATGATGTTCCTACAATCAAAGAAACAGGAAATTAAAGAAAACCAATGTCTTTTAGGACAGCAGCAGACAGTTTGTGGTGTCACTGTCCTGATGAGGAAAGATCAGTGGCAAAAATGGTTTCCAACTACATGCTTAGCTGAATCATTAGATGGTATCTTTGTTTTGCTTTGTTTTTTAGTGTTATGTATAAGTTATGTTTAATATAAAATAATAAAACACGATCCCAAATGTCACTTGCAAAATAGGGTAATGTCACCTGTAATTTAGCTCCACTTGAATTGGATGTCATAAGTCAATGACAAATAAAGGTAAGATACCTACACAGCTGCTAATGTAAAATGGTAGTTATAAACAGGATGAACAAAACTGAAAAGCTACAAACACTACCAAAACTACAGCACAACTTCAAAGAAAATGGTGTTACCATAAGTTTATGATAAACTGTAGACAGCTGAAGAACACAGAAACAGAGTGGCTGTTTTAATTGTCAAAAGATGTCCAAATTTGGGAAGCGGCTGTGGCTCAATCGATAGGGCTCCCGTTTACCATATGGGAGGCCCTGGGTTCGATTCCCAGGGCCTCCTGGTGAAGGCAAGCTGGCCTGCGTGGTGTGGTGAGCTGACACAGCAAGACGATGCAACAAAGAAGAGACAAGCAGACACAGAAAAATGCATAGCAAATGGACACAGCAAGCACAAGCAGCAAGGGTGGGGGGGGGATAAATAAAAAAAACAAAAAAAATAAAGATGTCCAAATTTCAGCATAAGTGAGTGATGAGGCAAAGCTTCAGTCCAAAGAAAACTATTTAGTTTGAAGAGATTATCAAGCACATCAACTAGATCTTTTCAGTCACATTCAGGAAAAGTATCACTTTCATAATCAATGTGAACTATGCAAATATTTTTAAGTTACTAGCTCAAAGGAGCTGGTATTTGAGGCTCATTTGTAAATCTATTTGAAATGTAGGTCACTGTCGATCTAGTTCAACTAAAAAAAAACACTTAACATACCTATTAAATAGAATTCTAGTTGTTAAAACTCTTTGCCCCACAAGGTAAACAGTCCTTCCACAAAATACAGGACATATATAACATAGTCACAAGTTATGATTTACTCATATACCATCCTCTACTGGCACTGACTTCCAGGGAGAGAGATGCATAACAGATATTAGCTTAGGCTAGAGAAGCAAGGCTGAAGACATGTAAAAGACTCCAATGTCAGATTAATGCTGAAAAATACTATCAGGGCTCAAATTTCCTAGAGGTCTTCAGGTGGCTAGGATAGGATCACCAGGTGAACCAGACCGTGTTCCTTCGGAGAATAAAAGCCAGCTCCTGTCAGCCTTCCATTGAGGAAGGCAAGCTCTCTGCTCCTTTGAAGTAGAAATCCCCATGTGGCCCTCTATTCTCAGCCCTGAACAGGAGCCTTTTGATGTCACACTGTAATCCTGAAAATTCCCAACCTGGTCTCAAGTCTCACTTTCTTGGACAATTTTTATTTGTAGTGATTCAACTCCAGTAAAACATGGAAAGCAGCTGTATCTTAGTGACATTTTAATTTCAGTTTAGCCAAATGATAAAACCAAAATCGAATATGACAGTCTCCTAAGGGCATAAAGAAATCCTATGGGCTCCCCTCCTTTATGGATCTAGACTGTTTCAGATATTCAAACATAAAGTATTTGTAATCTACTCAAGAGGCAGATCTGAGAGAAAACATACTTTACTTTCTGAAAGCACTGCTCTCCATCAGCCTTTTTCTCTAAACCTTTAATTATGGACTGAAATTTGGTTAGGCTTGTCTGGTTCGTTCAGAAGTCTCTGACAGATAATTTAATTCCTTAAAGCATGATATCATACCAGGTGATTTAAAGCTACTCTCCAACAGTTTCAAATAAAAAAAAGCAATGATAATTAGAAATTATAATTAGCAATGATAATCTTAGAAAAGAGCTTCACTAGACATCCACAGCCAGAAAGAACCTCAAGAAGCAATTGCAAAGTGCAGTTTTTCTCAACACATCTGTAGTGTTCATTTGATCAGTCTCTTCCATTTCAGAGTTGTCTCTTCATTTAATGTGCTGAGTCACACTATAAAATCCCAAATAATTTGAGCTTTGCTGGAAAAAATTTTTTCACCTACATATTATGAAGGATGGTAACATTTTTCACAATGGTTATGCTGGGGTCCCCCAAAAGAGACAGCTTAGAGAATGGCAAAGAACATTTTCTCCCAGAAGATTATTTCATTCTAAAAGCCGGTTCTCTATCTGGAATACCACCTTCGGTTTATCTTTCAGACATACTGGAACCATGCTGTTTAAAATTGCAACCCAAGCCTGCACTCCCAATGCCCCTTTCCTGATCTCCTTTTTTATTTTTTTCTCGTGGCAACATCCTCTAACATAATGTTTCTTGTCTATTATTCTTTGCTAAGAATGCTATATCCCCACAGGGAGCTGTGTATTTTGTTGGCTGATATATCCCAGCCACCCAAGACAGGACCTGGTACAAAGCCCTGTACCAACACTTTAATATGTGTTGAATGAATAAATGAATCCATTTGATTCACTGAGGGTTCAGTAATAATCTCTCTGGAGTTAGACTGCAATTTCATTTATAGTTTATAAATACCTACTGAGCTCCGATTATGGGGGAGACAGATCATATACAAGCAAATAGTTAATACCAAATAGTGATTAATGCTTCAAAGTAAAATGGAGCAGGGCTGAGAATGGAATGTGAGAGCAGTGGCTATTTTAGATGGGGCGGTGAGAACTGAAGGAAAACAGGGAGTGGGACAGCGAGCACAGGCCCTGGGGCGGGCCGCTTGGCAAGCCCAAGAAGGCCAAGAAAGCCAGAGGTGGGGTTGGGGTGTGCAAGAATGTGCCATTCCAGTCGCTTTCACCTGCGGCTTAATAACATGGATATATTGCAGAGTGCCCAAGGAATGGCAGAGAAGACATTTCACCTAGAAAACTCAGTTCTAGGATCCAAGCAGCTCCTCTATTTCAGCCCCCAAAGGTCTGTACAAGCATAAGATGTAAGATGACAAGGCACGCAGCAATGATACTGCTAAAAACTCCTGGGAGGAGCCGCAGAAGTCACCTAACGGGCCTCAGTGGGCACCACCGCTCCAGTACGGTACAGCCCAGGAGGCGCAAGAAACCCACGTGACTGTCACCGCGAGTCGGGTGGGGTGGGGGGCAGCCTCGTTCCAAAGTGTCGCCCGTGGACTCCACCACGTTCTTGTCCCGCGAGGCAGCGAGGCCACGGGCACTGATGGCGGTCCTGAGCGCCAACTGTCTCAACACTTTGTGTGAATTAGCACAGAACAAGAGCAGAAGGTTCCTTCTGAACTCGCCTCCCCGACGAAGCAGGCAGTTCGCTGCCACCAGGGCGGAGCAAGGAAAGAGTTTTCAAGTTCGACGATCTCCATTGACTGCGCTGAAAACGAAGATTTATGGCGATTTCTCCCCATCCCTACACAGAAGGTTCAAAACAGTGCAGCCCGGCTGCGCCGATCTCCCCTCGCTACCCCCTCGACAACCGGATCGAGAGCGCACGAACGAAGGAGCGAGCCGGCCTGGGCCCAGCTGTGTGAGGAGGTTGGCGGGGCGGGAGCCCGGGGTCAGGGCGACAAAGATGGAAACAGCAGCAGCCCGCACCGAGCGGGGAGCGCCAAGGGAGGAAGGGAGGCGGGTCTACACGGCAGGTGCCTCCTTGGAGGTGGGGACACCCCGCAACCTCCGCAACCCGCGACAGCCCTAGAGCCAAGGAACCCCCTCTCCACTCCCCCGGAGTTTGCGACGAACGCAACCTCCGCCCGCTCTCCCACGGCTGCGACCTCGCGCATGCGCACCGAGGCCACCTGCCGCAGCCCGAGCGGGCGTGTAGCCCCGGAACCGCGCGCCCCACCCCCAGTGGCGGGCTCGCGCACGCGCGCCTCCGCCCGCGGCCCGGGCGGATGTGTAGCCGCCGAGCCCCGCGCCTAGCCCCCGCCAGCGAACTCGCGCATGCGTGACGACGCATCGATCTGCCGCCGGCGCGGGCGTGTCAACCCAGAGCCTCGAGCCCCAGCCCCGTCAGCAAGCTTGCGCACGCGCAGTGCCGCCTCCGCCCGCGGCCTGGGCGGGGGTGTCGCCTCTGAGCCGCGCGCCCAGCCCCCGCCAACGGGTTCGCGCATGCGCGGCGACGCCTCGGCCCGCGGCCCGGGCAGGGGTGTCGCCCCCGGGGCCGCCCCTCAGCCACTGCCGCACCCTGGAGCTCGGGCTGCGGGGGCGGGGAGAGGTGACCCGCGGCGGGAAGCCCCGAAAGCGGCCTCCTTCACGCCCGCTCTCCCCCCGCCTCGACCTCCCATGCCCGCCATCATCCCCTTACCTCAGTGCAGACCCAGGCGGCGTCCACTCCGCCTCCTGGGTCGCCGTTACTGCTCGATCGGGGCCCCGGAGCCGCGGCGAGTTAGCGCCTCCCCCTGAACCCGCCGGGCCTCGGCGGGATGCGCTCGGGTGCCCGCCCGAGGAGCGGAAGGGAGGGGAGCGCAGCCGAAGGGAAGGCGCCGGCGCCTCGCCCCTCCTCCCCCGCTCCCCACTGCTCACGGCCGCCCGGGCCCCGCGCCCGCGTCTCCGGGCGGACCCCCAGGGCTGGGCACCGCCTTCCCCGCGAGGGCCTCCTTCCGCCGACACCCCGCCATCTCCAGGGGTCCCCACAGTCTTGGGAGTTGGCAGATGCCTGACCTGGACGGCTGGGGAGCGTGTGACGATGTGGGGACCATGGTTTCCCCAGCCTGTCTCCCCCGGCCTCTCCCTGCTTTTCTCCCTTGTGGAGCTCAAGTCGCTTTCTTCACGCGGTTCCCCCCTGCTTCCATCTCACTGCTGTGGGGCTGAGGTCCTGCTCTCCTCCAGAGAAAGTGCGCGTGCTGAAATAATGAGCAGCCTGTGCTGAGGGGGTGACCTGAGTTACCTTGGAGCCGACATTCTGGAACACCCCTCTGCATTTATTAATTTGTAGTAATCTGTTATACTATTGCGCGTCCGTTGGCCTTATGAGGGTTTAGTAAAATGCACCACACCTTTATAATGTGCAAGCAGTTCTTCCGTCATACTAAGCAGACGTTGACCTGAGTGGGTTTTGGTAAAAATGCTCCGCAGTGAAATGTTAATTGCTACTCTTTTTTTGACCGGCTTTATAAATGAGACACGTTCCACGTTCAAATGAGTTGCCAAAAGTAGCACAGCCAGATAGAATACAGATTCCAACCCAGAGTGAGCATGTCAGTCTTTTGTTTGGTCTGGCATTTGTGTTTTCATTGGAAAGGAATTATTCCGGAATGTGTAGCTGCCTTTATTGCAGCTGCTACAGTTGGCAGACGTTTATGTCTGTTATCAGAGCATTACCCATTGAGCCCAGAAAGAGGGTTACATTTATTTGCTTTTATAGGAGATTTTGATTTGACAGGCAGAAGTCTTAACCTACGTGCATATGGTGTTGCCTAAGGCAAACTTTTGCCCTGAAACCGAGACCTTTTGGGCTTTTGATATAAACTGATATTTGACCATCACTGAAAGAACAGCTTGGAGTATTGACTCTAAAGGGATAATGAGAAGGAAATCCTTCGGGAGTTTTTATTTAAGGGAGAGGCTGCTCGGACTAAGGAATGCAGTCAGTTGAGGTGGGGTTATCACCTTCCTTAAACTACAATTACCTGTCATCTTTCTGTCTCACTAGATTGTGAAGCTATTATGGCACAAACCGTGTTTTGTTAATCTCTGTACTGTCCCACAAAATGCTTAATGACTGTTTGTGGCGTTTAATTGCATTGATTACATTCATTTAGTTCTTCAAATGTGCTTCCATACTGCATTAAGAGACATAAACATAAACATTAATCCACAGTCTACTCTCATTTTGAATGGTTTGCATCAGTTCTGGGCCTGCCAGCCTGGATAAATTGACCTCTAATAAATGATTGTTTTCTAATCCAAAAAGGCTTTCAGTCACCTTTTCTTATACGCGATCAGCTTTCTCCTTCCTCCTTGT
>JAQZBX010059980.1:0-17403 GCA_029593785.1 Cabassous unicinctus
CAGGTGTCCGGGCTGTAAGGTGGCACTAGGACGCTGCCTGCGCCCCGCAGCTGCTGAGGGCTGGACGGCCCGGCGCCTGCAGGGCTGCGCACGGAGCCGGGCCGTGGAAACTGTCATTCTTCCCCTGCCTTGCCCCTGCCATGCACTTCCTCTCCTTCACTTCTCAGCTCTGACGGAACCCTCTCTGCCTTCTAGGCTTTCGGCAAGCCTTGGCCACGGGGAGTAGGAAGGAGAAGCCCCAGCAGATGCAATCTCCCTCCTCTGTGCCTGCCCTCGGGTGCCTCTGCCACGACGCCGGAACCAAGGCCTTGACCCCGCTGCACTCTGGACTCCGTAAGGGTAGGGTCACACTCCCCTTAGCATGCCCAGGACCTAGCCAAGGGCCTGGCCCGGGCGGGAGCGCAGACGGCGCCTGCTGGAGGAATGGAAGCGAGCCTTTGCCCTGTCTGAGAACAAGGAGGCTGCACGGTTTTGCCGACCGCCGTTCGCCGCTCAAGCTAAGGTCACGGCCTTGCTCTCTGCTGGGTTCCTGGGGGGAGACTGAGACCTGCTCTACCTACAACACAGGCAGGGTGGAAGGGCTGGGGGCTGGAGAGGGCAGGGACCCAGCCACTGACTGCGACCTGGCGGCCTCAGTGCAGACCGGCATTTTTGGAAAATTTCAAAGGGAGGAAAAACAAGCAAACTGCAAAGACTACAAGGCTGCTGTAGATGAGCTCAAGGCAGGGCTGAGCTGCCCGGTGAAGTGACAGGGCTGGCCTGGCCACGGCCGCCAGAGCCAAAAATCCCAAAGTAACCTCAGGCCTCTGGCACGCTGTGGCCAAGCTTACTGAAAGTCTAGCAGCAGAGTAAGGGAAGCATCAGCCTCAACTGAGAAAGCTCACCAGGGCGCTGACGCGGGGCCCCTGCGCGACCCCATGGCCCCGGTGTGAGGTCACCGGCTCTTGGTCAAGCGCTTCCTCCCCTGGGCCAGATCTTGGCTCTCCTGTGCAGCCACAATGCCAGCTAACCAGACATTTTCCACGGATTGTTTTGTGATGAACCAAGCAGATGAGGTGGTAATTACTGGAAAAGCAGGCCTCTATTATAGAAATGGCTTCCGGCTCAAAAGTGCATGTCAGTCTGTGAAACACCAAGTGCTGGGGTGATAACAATGGGACAGAGGCAATTAGCTTCAGAATTTCAGTTCCACCTGGACTGGGAACACACACCACAAAACGTAAAACGCCACAGGTAAGGGTGGTTTCTGACAGGCTAAACAATGAGAAGATTAGACAAGAGAATGGGCGGTCTGCAGAACTCTCTTTCTTTCCATCACAGTCCTAAATCTTTTAAAGGAAACCTATATAGTACAAAGTGCTGTGAGACAGAGAAAAGCGAGGCTAACTGGGAAGGCTACTGTACAACAGAATCCCTGGAATTTATGAGAACACAGGGCATCCTTTATATTTCATCTGGAGTCAGTGGCAGCAAGACCACGGCAGTCTTGGGAACTGGCAAACATGCTGCGAATACATGGCCAAACCAACCCGCCAGCGAAGGCCTCGTTGCTACCACCAGCCGCCACCAGCTCTCTCTCCACTCACCCTTGGGTATTTTCTGGGTCACCCTTACTCATGTTTTACCAGCTTTGGTGACAGGACTCTTTCTACCTCCTAATCAAGCTATTGTGATTGTAGCAGTTTGGCATTATTTATGAATTCCAAAAACAGATATTGGGTTATGTTTGTAAACTGGTCTGTTCCTCTGGGCGTGATTAAATTATGATCAGGGCTTTGATTGGGCCACGTCAGTAGGGTGTTGAGCCCTGCCCCTTGGCAGGTGGGGACTCACAGATAAAAGACACGGCGAAGGACAGAGCTGGAGTTCTGATGTTGAGTTTTTGAGCTGGAGCCCCGTGAAGTAAGCACACAGAGGAGCTTGGTTGTGAGGAAAGAGAAAAGGCCCTGGGAGGAGAAACAAGCTGTTTGCCTGATAGTCTACAGCTGGCCTTGTGGAGATAACAGAGGACCTGAGCCTGGAGAGAAGCAGGAACCCAGGAAGCCTGAACCCTGGCAGACGTCGGCAGCCATCTTGCCCCAACACGTGGCAATAGACTTTGGTGAGGAAAGTAACTTACGCTTTATGGCCTGGTAACTGTAAGCTTCTACCCCAAATAAATACCCTTTAGAAAAGCCAACAGAGTTCTGGCGTTTTGCATCAGCACCCCTTTGGCTGACTGATACAGTGATTGAGGAGCTTGAGTCCATGAGCAGGCAGGGACAGCGTTCCTCGTGAGTGTTTACAAAGCACCATCCAGTCACTGAGTTACTTTGCCCGTGCTCCAATTCCACGGCCTCAGAACAGGGTGAGAGTGCCAACGACCTCATTTCAGGCACCTCATCGAGGCCAGAGGACTGTCTCTACCATCGTAAAAGACTTCTGGGAAAGCAGATTCTATAAACTACTTTGGAAATTCCGGCAATAAATTCTTTCATATACCCAATCCCTGGGATGGCAAGTTGATCAAAGCATGACCCCACAGTCTCAAGGGATCTGCTGGCAAATGAGGCAGACCCAAATGTAAACAGGAAGCACTAAAGAGTGTTCTAAATGCCTAGAATGAAGTTATCAATCAGGAAACAGCACGTTAACAGCCACAGAACACGTTAACATCAACCAAGAATTCTGCAGGCACATTGCAACCATCATATGTAGGAGACAGGTTTGCTTTCCAAGATCTCTATCTTCATAAAAATTTGACCAATAAAATACAAAAACCAAACCAAACCAGACCAACAGGAGAGGGGATGTGGCTCCAGTGGCTGAGTACCTGCTTTCCACAGGGGAGGTCCCAGGTTTAGTCTCTGCTGCCTCCTAAAAACAAAAAAAAAACACAGACAAACAAGCAAACAAACGAAAAAAACCAATGCAGGAGAGCTGATGTGGCTCAGTGGTTGAGTGCTGGCCTCCCACATATGAGGTCCCAGGTTTAATCGCCAGCCCCGGGACCTCAAAAACAAACAAACAAACAAAAAGACACCACTTTTAAATTCAGTGCAAACCACTCAATCCAGTTGTCTGAGATGTCTCTTTAGAAAATTGAAATTGATGGCTTAAAAATGTCATTTTCTCTGATGATTAAAATCATGTAAAAATCTGGAAAAATGAAGAAGTGAATAGAGAAGAAAATAATAACCAAAAATTGTTAGAGATAATGATTAATAGTCTATATATGATCTTTTTCAATGCATAGATGCACTTTATTCATTTATAATTTAAAAATAAAATTGGGGGAAGCGGGTGTAGCTCAATCGATGGAGCTCCCGTTTACCATATGGGAGGCCCCGGGTTCGCTTCCCGGCGCCTCCTTGTGAGGGCAGGCCGGCCCGCGCAGCCCCGTGGGCTGATGCAGCAGGACCTCACAGCAAGGGGGAGATAAGCAGACACAGAGGAGACACACAGCGAATGGACACAGCGGACACGGGCAGCAGGGGGGGGAATAAATAAATAAATAATAAATAAATCTTAAAAAAATAAAAAAAAATAAAATAAAATTAGGTCACAATGTGCATGATTTATAATCTCTTTGCTTTTTAACTAGAGTTCATTAACACTTCACCTCATTCTTAAATAGCCTTTGAAAGTATGCCTGTTTAATTGTTCACTATTCTATCCTATAGATGTGCCATGGTATTTTAACCAATTCCTTATCTCTGAAATTCAGATTAATTCAAGTTTTTCACAACTATAAATGATGCTTAAATGTACAAACAAATACATCTGATTAATTCCTTAGAATAAATTCCTAGAAATGAATTCCGTCAATTAAGGAATGGATATTTTGAGGCATTTAACAGTTACTGCCAAATTATTCTATAGGAAGCTTGTTTTCCTACCAGCAGTACATAAAAGTTTCCATTTTTCCTGAATCTTACCAACACTGAGTATTTCGTCTTTTTAATTTTTTGCCATTTTGATAGAAAGATATGGCATCAAACTTTTAATTTGCAATTCTGAGTAAGAGTGAGGCGAACTATTTTCCATCTGCTTACCGTGCGCATATTTGTATGTTTATTTGTATATTTTTTAAAA
Organism: Cabassous unicinctus; assembly: GCA_029593785.1. Lineage (NCBI taxonomy): Eukaryota > Metazoa > Chordata > Mammalia > Cingulata > Chlamyphoridae > Cabassous > Cabassous unicinctus. The sequence goes on from JAQZBX010059980.1 coordinate 4,075, forward strand.
CTTTGTTCACATCCTTTGCTCATTTTTCTCTACAGAGTTAAAAAGCTGCCTTCTGGAAACTTTCTTACTATAGTCCAAGTTGTATCTTTTGGAATTACCCTAATTAAGTTTATTTCTTCCTTCATTTGACACCCCCTCAAATACTTGAAGACAGAAATCATGTCTCGCCTTCTCCAAGATAAATACCCCCGGCTCCTTCAACCATTTTCATATGGCACGTTTCCAGTGCCGCTGTCTGGGCTTACCGCGTAGGAAGTCCTCCTGCCCCAGCTGGGGAAATACACCCTGAAACAGCCACGCGGCCTGACCACACGCAAGCCCAGAGAGGCTGGCTTCAGTCGGCTCAGGCCCCGGCCTCAGTCTCCCCTCTCCGCCTTGTCCGAGAGGATCCTGCTTGTCTCACCCTAACAAGGACATTCCTTCTGTGCTATGAGGCCTGCGACTCGAGCGATAAGGAGCGGCACGCTGAGGACAGAAACGGAGAGCAGCCTGGCCAGCGTGGCATGGGGCTCCGAGAGGCAGAACTCGGCCTCCCCCAGGCGCCTCTCCTGACCCGGGGCGGGGGGGACCCTTCCTCTGGGCCCAGGACTGACGGTACCGACTACACCCTCCTGAGGTCACCTGCTTCTGAGTCGGTCCCCGCCCCCTCGTGTCCGTGCGCTCCCTGAGGGATGGCGCTGCGTCGTGCCCCTGCAGTATTGCTCTGCAAACGCATACGGGCTCGCTGAACTGAGCTGCCGGCCTCCCACACCCCCGTTCTTTGTTCCCTCTCACCTTCTTCTGCTACCAATCTGGCTTCATACATACTTCAAACCCCGAGACATTCCCTGGACAACGGACCCGCGCGCCCACGCCAGCGACAGGGGGTCCCCGGCACACCACATTGCACCTGGTTTACGCACCGGCCTCCAGAGCTCTCAGAGTCCCTGGCTTGGCTCGCTCCAGGATCGTGGCCAAGACTGTGTCTGGGTCTACCAAGCTGAGGCCCAGGCCTGAACCCTGTTTCACTGCCCTTGAGTCCAACTGGAGGCCTCTTGGCAATTCCGCCCCCTCCTCGAGATGGCTCCCTGGTCTGTCTGCTCGCTGTATCTGCTCATTGTGTCTGCTTGCTGTCTCTGCTCGTCTTCTTTAGGAGGCACCAGGAACCAACTCGTGTGGGAGGCAGGTGCCCAACTGCTTGAGCCATATCTGCTCCCTGCTCGTTGTATCTGCTCATTCATCAGCTCATTGGATCAGCTTGTTGGATCTGCTCATCTTCTTTAGGAGGTACCGGGAACCAACCCGGGACCTCCCATGTGGGAGGCGGGCACCCAACTGCTTGAGCCACATCTGCTTCCGGACAATTTTCTGCATTCGGCTCCAAGTAGAAAACAATATGTGTGTATGTATGCATGTGTGTGTGTATGTGCATGAGAATATCTCAAACTACTGAAGGGCATATGTTTTAGAATCGGGCTGGCTCCGTTATTTATGCACTAGCTGTATGAGCTTGGGCAGGTCACTTCTCTGACTATGCCTCGGTTCCTTGCTTATTACCCATAGTGTAGGGTTGCTGTGATTGTTAACTGCCAATTGACTAGTATCATTATTATTATTTTGCATATTTAAGAACTGAAGGTGTTTACCATATTTGTGGATATAAGCAGCTCATTATTTTTATTTCTCAAAGTATCTAGAAATTGATTTGCTGCCAAATCACCTGCAGTGTGGATGGAAGGCCAGAGGTATGGAAGGCAGCAAGGCTCACCCTCAGCTGATGGACACTAAACATCTCAGCAAAGAAACACATGCCACAGGTGCCCGAGCTGGCTGGAGACAGGGTTTGGATCTTTCCCCTAACATGCGAGATTCAGATTTGCTACTACTGTCATCTATTACTATACCCTATACTATACCCTAATGCCCAGCAAAGTCCATGCTATAATATTAAGTTCAAGCTACTTTATTGTAGAATGCACCTATTTTTTCATTTTTTTGCCAATTACCAACATTCTGTGAAATATTTGATTTACTCCAAGCATTAAGATGGTGTAGCATTTCTTCAAATTTATGATTTTGTCATTTGCTTTGTGGCCTTTTTAATTCAAATATTAGTTTGTTTACAGGGGCTGGAGTGACCTCTGTAGGAATTTATTCAAATGTATTTTTTGCTGCTTTATTTCTAACAATTATTTCTGCTATAGCTGCTTTGTCTGCATATACCTTATATAAATTCATTCCAATTTATTTGATATCATGACCTGTTTGAGGAGTCGCTGAAATATAGTATTGGTATTTGCTTTATTTATTATTATTTTTTTTATTTTTAAGGTATTTGCCTTAAATTACAACAATATACAGTATAGGTTTTTGTTGACCAGTAGATTTGCTGAGTTTTGTGGCCAGAATAGTTGGTGTACCACATTTTTTATAAAATTAAAAATGAAAATATTAATAATTTAAAATTTCTTAAAATGTAAACATGAAAGTACAGAGAATAATATGAAACCCACCCATGTGTCCAATACACAGATTTAAAACATGTTATTCTGCCACATTGGCTTCACATTATTTTTATTTTAAAGAAATAAAAAAAATTTCTGCTGCAGTTCAAAGGCTCCCTGATCCCATTCCCCTTCCTCTCTTCCCATTGGTAAGAAGAGGCATATGGCTTGAATCACCATCTACACGGTAAAGACTCCTGAGTGTTCTTCAGAATGAGTTAGCTAACATCCTAGATATTTGATTGCTCATCTAGGTTATATCATTTGCTGGCAAAGAATTGTCCACAGTGTTTCCTAAAAATCATTCTTTCTGTTAGGTGGGTACTGATGTCCCCTCCTTCATTCCCTATTTTAGTAATTTAAGCCTTCTTTTTTCTTGGTCCGTTTAGCTGTGTAGATTGCTTCACTGCTTGCTTTTTCATTCAACATTACGTTTTCATGAATTATCCATGCTGACACACACAGATATAGTTAATTAGCATTAACAGATGTACACTTACACCACTGTACAAGTGTAGCTCACTTATTTGGTCATTCCATTGAAAGACTCTTAAGCAGTTTCAAGATTTTCAAAGGGGTGCACCTCTGTGCACATGAGGACTCCTTTCTAGGATATAAACGGGAGGTGGAATTGCAAGGTCCTCCGCAGTGTGTATCTTCAACTTCCACAGTTAACGCCGACCTGCTCTCCACGTGTGCCCGTCACTTCAGGCCCCACCGGCATTGTAAGGTTGCAAGCCATTTCCTGGTTCTCCACACCCTCTATCAGATTGCTATTATTTTTTTCCCAATCAGATAAAAAGAAAGAACATCTCATTGTTTTAATTAGCATGTGTCTTACATACTAGTGAAGTTGAGCACAATTTCATATGGAATTATTTTTCTTGTCTGCATATATCTTTTGCCTGTTTTTCCATTGGATTGTTCTTCTTTAACTTACTGATTGGTGGAATTTCTTTAATACTTCCAATGCTTATCCCTTTTCAGATAAATGCATTGGAAATACTTTCTCCTAATCCATGTCCTATATTTTACCTACATGAATGAAGTCTTGTCATGTAGATGTCTTAATTTCTAATGTAGTTAAATGTATCAATTTTTTTTATTTTAAAATGCATGCCTTTTATATATTTATAAATATATATATTACATATATATAAATATATATTTATTCATCTGTGTTTACTTTTTAGTTTTTAATTGTTTATATTTTCGATTATTAAATGTACAAATAAAGTTAAGAGAAAAAAAAAAAGAAATGTCTTAACTGATGTTTAAAAAGATACTGTCCTCAACTTCTTCTAAATAGTTGAAATTTTTGCTGTTCACAAACTCAAAATTTATTTTTAGATATGGTGTAAGAGAGCGATCTAATTCCATCCCAGCCCCAGTCACTGACAGACCCGCCTTGCCCACTGAACTGGCTTAATGCTACCTCTGTCCGATAGTGAGACTCTGCAATTTTATTTTGGGTCACTGGTTATTAGTCTTTCATTTTATTTCTAATTAGTTCATAAAAAACTTTTGTAATTTATGTAATATCCTCTCGTTTTTTCCCTTCAAATCTGTCTTGGATAATCTTGGCCCTTTACTATTAAATATGTGCTTAAGGTTCAACTTAGCAAGTTCTTTTATTTTTATTTTTATTTTTTAAAAATAATTTTATTTTATTTTATTTTTTTTAATTTTTTTTATTGTGGGTAAAAATCAAATTTTTCACAATACATACCAATATTTATAAAATGATATATAAATACATATGCATATATGTTCATTTGTTTACATAAATGTTATTTGTTATGTATATATATATATATATATTTATTTATTTATTATTATTATTTTTTTAAAGGTGCCTAGATTACCTAAATATTACTCAGAAATTACAGGGATTCCCATGTTCCCCACCGCCCACACCTCCAACAACATCCCACACATCAAGTTCTGAAACAAATTAATTTATTTAAAAATATTTTGATTGGAACCGAGAGGAATTTATACATTAATATGCAGATATTCTTCTCATCCTTGAATGTGGCATACCTGGTCTTGTTTGGATCTTCTTTTTTGTCTTTTCATAGTTTTATTATTTTGTTCCTCAAGTTCTTACATTACTTTGATTAACCTTATTCCTAAGACATTGATAGATTTTGTGGTTAGTAGGTGTGGGCCAAATTGTGTCGTCCCCTCCTCCAGAAAGGTATGCTGAAGACCTGCCCCTGGCACCTGGACCGTGATCTTACTTAATAGGCTCTTTGTGAATGTCATCAAGTTACAGTGAGGTCTTGCTGGTTTAGGGTACACCCCAAACCCCATCATGGTGTCTATCTAGGGAGAGACACAGGCAGGCAGGGAGAACTGCATGTGATGACGGAGCAGAGGTTGCAGCGATGCTGCTGCGAGGCAAAAAGTGCCAAGGATGGCAGCTACCACCAGAGGCCAGCGAGAGGCATGGAGCACAGCCTCCTCCAGAGCCCCCAAGGTCCAACCTTGCTGGCAGCTCGGCTTTGGAATACTGGCCTCCAGAACTGTGAGAGAGTCCCTTCCTATTGTTTTAGGGCACCCAGTTAGTGGTCATTTGTTACAGCGGCCCTGGGAAGCTAATGTACTAGGAAGTGGATCTTTTAAAAAGAAAAAGTATTTTTAAACTTTTGCTATTATTCTGTATATTTGTCTCATATCCAGCAACTTTGTCAAATACTTATTTCTACTTATAGATTCTCTTAGATTGTTTACCTATATATCATGTGCAATTAATAACAATTTAATTTTTTCCATTCTAACTCATTTATTTTCAGATTTTTTTCATCTCTTATAGAACTGGGTTGGGGTCTGGCGATCATAGAGAACATTCTTTACTCATTCCCAGTTCTAGAAGGAGTGCTTCTAATATTTAACCAATGAGCATGATAGTTACAAAAGGTTGGTAGACACTTTTTATCAGATTAAGAAAGTCTCTTTCTAGTCTCAGTTTAGAAAGATTTCGTTGGTTTCTGATTTTGTTTTGTATATTTTAGCCACAAAGGAACTTATCACAGAGACTAGGGGAAGACACATTGAGGCTGGGGGAAGAGTAAAAGATAAACCCCTCTCTCCCTGGAGGAGGTATAGAAAACTCTGCTGGGCCCAAACCAAATTATAGTTGGGGAAGGGGCGGGAAACTCTTTTCCACAGAAGACCTGCCAGTTATACAACGCAGCCTTTGACTACCACCGTGAGAAGGAGCAGAATTGCCAGGAAAGCCCCATGCCTGAGGTCAGGTAAGACTGAGGCTGGATCAGGCCACCCGTGACCAGGCTAGCAGGCACTGAGTAACAGGCAGCACCTGCCTACTGCTGGAGAAGGGGTGAGAGATGGAGAGCGACCCTCCCTGAGGCACAGGTACACAGGGAAGGCTGGAAGTTGAATTTGGAATAGGAACAATGATGGGGATTCTCAGGGAACCCAACCCCTGCCCTAAGCACACTGTAACAGGGGAGCAGTGCTTCTTATCCAGGGGTTATTTTGCCTCACCTGCCCTCAGAATATGTGGCAGTGTATGCAGATATTTTGGGTTCTCACAATTTAAAGGGACAGTATTACTGTCATCTAGTGGGTATAGGCCATGCATGCTGCGAAATATCCCACAATGCACAAGACAGCCCCCACAACAAGGAATTACATAGCTCCAAATTTCAATATGTTTCAATAACGCACTAGAGAAATTCAAAGAAACAGGTACACATAAGGTCACCATAGCAACAACAAAATCTAAATCCAGCTCAACTCTTGACTAGATTGACTCAAACTTCCAGACTAATGACCTAGGAGAAGAAAAGGCATGCCCATTTTCAGGGATAAATACTACTTACTTCAGTTTCTGCTGGTCTGCTGCTGATGTCTAGCATATATTAAAAATTATAAGACATACAAAAAAGCAAGAAAAACCACCTGTTTTCAGGCCATCAATAGACCCAGTCTCAGAGATGATTCAGCTTTTGGGAATTCAAAATAATTATGATTAATAATTAGTGGGAAAGGTGGACAACATGCATAAATATGGGGAATTTAAATACAAAGGTGGAAATTATAAGAAAAAAATCAAAATGAAATTCTGGAAATACAACACAACAGAGAATTTCCGTGGATGGATTCATTAGAGCACTTGACACAATTGAAGAGGGAATCAATAAACTTGAAGACAGATCAACAGAAATTACCCAAACTGAAGCACAGAACGGGAGGAAAATACTAGAAAAAATGCAACAGAGGCCCAAGAGCTGTGGGAAAATATCAAATGGCTTAACGTAAGTTCAACTGGAATCCCAGAAGGAGAAGGGGAGGCAAAAAGAGACATATTTGAAGAGAAAAAGGGTAAGAATATTCCAAAAATAATAAAAGACATTATATCATGAATTCAAGAATCTCAAAGAACCCCAAGCAGAAAAAATACCACAACACAAATATATACACATCTAGATGAAATCATAATTAAACTGCTGAAAACCACAGATAAAGAGAGAATCTTGAAAGCATTCAGAGAAAAAAGGCCGATTACAGAGAGGAACAATGAAAAGAATTACAGCAGATTTCTTGTCAGAAACTACGCAAATCAGTAGAAACAGAGTTACAGCTTTAAAGTGCTGATGGAAAGAGATGACTTAGAATTCTAGACACAGTAAAAACATTTTCAAAAATACAGGCAAAATAAAGTGTGCATACATATTTGCGTATGATTGTGGTATGTGCGCGTGTGTGTGTGTCAGAGAAGAGAGAAGCGGCGAGCGAGGGACTGCGTAGCCCGCGTGCCCTGGGATGCAGGAGAGCTCCCACAGCGTGCCTGTGATTTGCTTTTGGCTCGTGCTCCAGAGGGTTTCACGGAGCCAGGGACAGGGCTCCCTGAATATGATTCCTGCTTCATCGTGGACTGCTCACGTATGGGCTCTGGTACATATGCTGCGTAGGTTTGGGGTTTTGAGATCTCATGGGAGACTTTATTCCTATGCAGAGCCCTGAGCAGGGCCAAAGAATAAAATCTCAGCCGCCCCTTACACAACCTCCTCTTGGTTTTGTGCACTGGTTTCAGTGCTCCCATTCCTGAATCCACATGGGTGTTAAGACCAAACTCCCCAGCTACCAGGATCTGACACTCTCCTGGGCTGCAATGGCATCAGCTTTTGCTTACCTTTTCAGCTAGGAATTCTCTCGTTTCTGGCACCCAGGGATTCTTCTTTGGTGTTCAGCAAGCTAGGCTATATAGCTACCTCTATTTTTCAACATTTCTATATTTGTAGCAGGGGCATAGGGGATTCCAATCTGCCAAGAGATTGATTCTTAGCTATTATACTTTATTCTGGGTTTTATAAATTAACGCTGAATATCCAAAACTTATGGTTTCCTATTAGTCTCTGGTAAGCATACCGTATTCACATGAACAAAGTAACGCGCTGGGTTCTATAAAGCCTCTTTATGCTGGTTTCAGTAAAAGCAGGTAAAAGTCAGCTAAAAGCTACTTCCCCTCAACTGTTTTCAGGTGAATCTGGAATGTGGCCTCTACGTCGCTGGACTTCACATGGCAGAGACGGTGTACTAAGCCTTGGCTATCACCGTCATCTCAAATTGCCATCCGCCCGTGCAGGTGCTCTGGGTGGCAGTGCAGCGATGGCTGCTAAGGCTCCAAATACCTTTGCAGAAATAGCTCTTTTTAGGAACTTTTCCCAATTACAAAGATCTCTATGCCTTAACTGCGGGGGAAATCAGACACTGCCTCTTTGTATAAGGATGCACTTCCAGCAGGCTAGCCCTGCACCCGGTAAGCTGGGAAGAGCACGTGACCTGCGGGTCCAGCTCACCTGCAGGCGGCCACGCCTTGATGTATCCTGTGCAGTGGACCACGGCGTACTGGGCTTCTCCCTCCTTCACCGGGCCAAGGCCGTTCCTAAAGAGAGAAGGTGTTTGAAGCTGTTTTCATCAGACTGGGGAGGCGGGGAGGGGGCGACAAAGATGACCTGCATTCGCTTGTTTGCCGTGTGGTTTTGAATCCCGAGTTCCCACCATCCAGTTTTCCCTCCTTCCACCCCACTAAAGCCCACAGTAAATTGCACCCAGCTCCTCGCTCTCACGTACATCACCACAAGCCCGAGGTGTGGGTCCCTGGGTCCCCTGGACGCCCAGCCTTCTGAGAGCTGGTCTCAGCGCGCAGGGTCTGAGCCCTGCCCCAGCTGCACCCCAGCAGAGCTCAGGAAGACTGACCTGAACCTCTTCCTCATGGTGGTAATTCTGTTTAGAGGGAGGTGGTCCATAGGAGCGTTTCCACACCTAGGAGTTGAAAAACACATTAGAGCGTGAAGGCCTGAGGAAAGTGTGTCGGACACACGTGCTGCGGCCACCTAGACGGCGCATTCGGGAGACCTGCAGCCAGCTTCCTCCCAAAGTGTCGAAGCAGGCTTGCAGCTCGGTGGTTACCGAAGGCGTGCAGTGCAACTTGAAATGCAGAGCGCGCCCGAAACTGCTGCAGGGCCAATGCGGGCTCCAGGGCCTGGTCGTGTCAGGCCTGTGCGCAGGCCTCTGTAACAGGGTGGCTTTGGGGAAATAAGGAAAGGGGTGACGACAGCAACAGTGTCTCCTCAGGCTGAGCAGAGACATCAACTCAGAACAGACGGTGCCAGTTGACGAGCAGAAGCTGCTTCTCAGGCTCTGGAATCGCAGCTGTGGAAACTCTCCCCCCTGCCCTGCGGTGTTCTGGCGCTAGGAATAGCTGGATGGCGGAATCCTGACGACGGCAGGGGAGAACGTGGGGACAGTGGGACGAGAGGTGTGTCATCAGGCCGTCCTGCGAGGGCTTCCTTGGGAGGCAGGGGACCCGCTCTGCAGGACCTGGGCTGCTTCCCCGCTCAGGGACCTTCTCAGCATCCCGGGCTCTGAACGTGGAAAGCCTGCTCCGCAGCCAGGCTGTGACCCATGAAAGCTGTGCTCACTCTTGACTCGTGTGTCCCCTTCCAACAACATGACAGGGAATCTCCTTCACGTCTTCATGATCAACACAAGGAAAAGGAGAGTCCAGGTTTACTCTGAGGCCTTGGCCAGCTGCCAGCACTGGTGTGGTTTTCACAGCAGGCTCAACGCATAGCATTGCTGCCCGGGGACGCTGGCATGGCCCCCTGCCCTTTTCTGGCAGTCTCTACCCAGCATCGTGCCAAAACTAAGCTGCCACATGCTGCTCTATGTGGAGGAGAAGGTCATGCTCCCAGCAGATGGCACGGCTGCCCATCTCAGTGTAAGGCCAGGCAGCATGGGCGAGAAGCAGCCTGGAGCACGGCCCCTGGAGTGGCACCAGGGCGGACAGGGGATGCCTGGATCTGTGGACAGGGCAGTGATAATGGCATTTTATCAGGCCACTAAAAGAAACGGTGCCATGACGTGGTCAATAAATGTATTAAGAGACGGCTGGGACGGTGCCATTAAACTTTTCCTGCTGGAAGGACGGGCTTCTCCCTGCTGCCAGAGCACCAGATGAAGGACGCCGTGGCGGATGTCATGGACCGATGGTGCTTTGCCCCTGCGGGAGGCTGGCGCATCTATCCTGCTGCCCTGCTCCTCCCGCCAGCTGAGTGGACGGACACACGGCGCGCGGACCCCGTGCTCAGCCGCCTGGAGGCCATCACGTGCTCTCCAGAGTCATCTTGTGACCTGAGGCAGGTGATGAAGGGGATTTCATCTGTGTCTTCCAGAAGAGTTCCAGATGCTCAGCCTGGAAAGGAGCTCAGAGGTACGGACAGCTAAACTCAAATCCCTAATAGGCCATCTTATGAAAATAAAAATAAAAAAGTAACATGCTTCTGTGGCTCGGAGGGCCCAGCCACAGGTCAGACAAGCAGGACCTGGGGCAACAGATCTCATTTAAAAAGAGCATTTGCTTTAAAAGACCCCTTTGAATTAGTGGGGATGGTCCTTGTTTTTAAGCACTTCCTAGTGTACCCAGCCGAGGATCAAGCATACAGCAAGGTTCTGCAGCAAACAAGTGGACAAAAATTACATCAGTGAACGGCTCGACTGAGCCCAGGTCTGAGACGCCGACACGGCGTGGCGGGGGTGGGACAGTGCGGCAGACAGCTGGGGCGAAACCGAGACCCCTGCTGTGTGCAGCCGGGGGCTGGTTTTGCTGCAGGCGAGGTCGGGGCTCCTCGTGATCCCCCCTCTCTCCATCTAGCCTTCAGTCTCAGCACCTGCTAAAGGAGAGCTGACCACCTTGGGAAAGCTCTAGCTAAGCCGAAGCCACCACGTCAGGGAAAGCTGCAGGTTTTGACGTGAGCCCCTGTCAGGAGAGGGGCTGCAGGAGCGCCTGGGAGACCGTGGGCAGGGACGGCAGGGACGAGCTTCCTCCCTGGATGCAGCTGAGGCCCCGTCCACCTTGCTCACCTGCCTGGCTGCCCCTCTGCGGTCGAGGGATTGACCCTCAGTCCTCATCTCTGGGATGTGTTAGTAGCATCTGCCAGGTGGTCACTCCTTTGCCCTTGAAACTTCCTTCACACTTTTGCTCCTGGCCCCCTTTCGTCGCTGGCCCTTCCCCATCTCCCCGATGCAGGAGCATCCCAGGGCTAGGTCCTCTGACTGCTTCTCCTCCTGCACGCACCTCCCAGGTGGTCTCATGCATCTCAAGGCTTTAGATACCATCCCTATGATGTCAGCCCCCAAGTCAATGGCTTCAGCCCCAACTTCTGGAATTATATGTCCAACTGTCTATTCAACTTCTCCATTTAGATGTCTGATAGATATCCTGATCCCAAAATGCTTGAAATTTCCCTCGACCAAACCAGCTCCCCCAACAACCTACCCCAAAATGGCAGCTCCATTTCTCTGAACCTGCAGGCAAAAATTTTAGACTTATCTTTGAATTCTCTCTCTCTCATGCGAGATATTCAGGCCGGCTCTGTTCTTTGAAATATATTCAAAACTGGAGCAATTTTTCCTACCATCACATCCCCATGTTTCTTGCCTGGATTGCTACAATAGTTTCCTTGCTTCTACTCTTGCTCTGTGGTGATTGATTTCATGTATCCACTTGGCTGGGTTATGGTGTGCAGTAGCTTGATCAAGCACTGGCCTGCTTGTTACTGTGAGGCTGTTTCTAGAGGAGATTCCCATCTACAATCAGTTGACTGCATCTACAATCAGCGAAGGAGATTGCTCTCAGCCATGCGGGGACTCTCCTCATCCAATCAGAGGTCTTCACAGCCAGACTTGAGGATTTCAGGGGTCAGAAAAGGAATACAGATGCAACTTCAGCACTGGCTCTTGCTGGAATTTTCAGCCAGCCAGTTTCCCCTGGGCAATTCAGACAAAGGACTCTGGCCTCACCTTCATCAGTTTCCAGCTCATGGCCTGCCCTAGAGTTTGGACTTGGCAGCCCCTGGGGGTCGCATGAGCTAATCCCTTATAATCAATCTCTCCATATATATCCTGTTGGTTCTCTTTCTCTGGAAAACTCTAATTTATTCTCTTTCACCCCACCTGCCCTAGTTTATTCTCCTTATAAAGCCAGAGTAATATTTTAAAATAAAATTCAGAACACGTCACTGTTACAATCAAACTCCAGTGGCCTCTCATCTCATTCAGGGTAAAAGCCAAAGTCTCATAAATTCCATGTGATTTGACACCTGCTACTTCTCAACCTCATTTCTTACCATTCTTCCTCCCACCTACCCCTATTCACTCTGCTCCCGTGACAGCAACCTCCCGATTGCAACTTGTACAAGCCGAGAACAGTCCTGCCTCAGGACCTTTGCACTTGCTATTCCCTCTACCTGGTGATATCCTCTTCTAGATATTCCCATGTCTCATTCGTTCACTGTAGCAGTTTGGTATTATTCATGAATTCCAAAAATAGATATTGGATTATGTTTGTAAACTGGTCTGTTCCTCTGGGTGTATTAGATTGTATTAACTTCAGAAGTTTCACTTTTACTTGATTAAATTATGATTAAGGCTTTGATTGGGCCACGTCAGTAGGATGTTGCATCCCCACCCCCTTGGTGGGCAGGGACTCACAGAGAAATGACATGGCAGAGGACAGAGTTTGGGAGTTTTAATGCTGGAGCCCTGGGAAGTAAATACACAGAGAAGCAGATACATGAGGAAAGAAAGAAGGCTACATTAGACATGGCAGAGGCCCTGGGAAGAGAAACAAGCCCTTTGCCTCATAGTCTACAGCTGACCTTGTGAAAAGAGCAAAGCAGCTGAGTCTGGAGAGGAATGAGCCCCAGGAGAGAGATGAGACTCATCCCAGCCTACAGCTGATATTGGAAGAAGCTGGGACCTCAGAGGAAGAGGAAGGCTGGACCCTTGCAGATGTCGGCAGCCATCTTGCTCCAACACGTGGCAACAGACTTTGGTGAGGGAAGGAACTTATGCTTTATGGCCTGGTAACTGGAAGCCTCTACCCCAAATAAACACCCTTTATAACAGCCAGCAGAGTTCTAGCATTTGGCATCAGCACCCTTTGGCTGACTAATACGGAATTCCTTCAGGTCTGCACCCAAGGGCCACCTTATCAGTGAGACCTTCCCCTGATCACCCTGTGCAGCGTATAAGCTAATGAGCCCCTACTACTTCCTACTCCCTCTTAACGTGCCTCCTTCCTCCACTGCAGTTGTCACCGTCCGGCACGTCATAGCTTACTTGTATCTTGACTACTGTGGCTCTCGCTCGCTGACATGAAGCTGCATGAGGGCACGGGTTCTAGTGGCTTTAGCTAACACTGAGTCCCCAGCACCTGAGGAGTGCGGCCCAGGCAGGCCCTCAACGTAAGACTGCTGGATGGATGACGGCATCACCACCCCTCTGGGGCCACGGGGCTGAAGGCACAGGG
>JAQZBX010059981.1:0-17426 GCA_029593785.1 Cabassous unicinctus
CCCCTGCCAAGCCCTGTATCAAGGCTCAGTGTCTCATTTTCTAGGAACCTGAGGTTAACACAGCAGGTAAATAGATTATGAACAGACTTAATATAAAAGGACATATTTGTTCAGAGGAGTTAGTGTGGTGCAGTGTTTATAAGCAGACTCTGGAGTCTGATTTCCTGGTTTGGAATGTGACCTGGGAAAGTTTATTTCTTCAACTGTGAGATGGTAATAAAAATAATAATAACCTCATGAAATTAATGGGTTAATAACATGAGTCAACATATGTTTTTACATCAGCATATAACATGCAGAACTGTGTGGGAGAGAGTGTGGTCTACAATGTGAACTATGGTCCATGTTTAGTGGCAAAGTCCTAGGATGTGTATATCCATTAGAGGAGATGTGCCACATTAATGAAAGATGTTTATGTGGGAGGTTGTGGGAGGTGTGGGAGGTGGGGAACATTGGAATGCCTGTAATTTTTGTCTAACATTTATGTAATCTAAGCATCTTTTAAAATATTAAAAAAAAATAAAGCCATTGATTATACACTTTGGATAGATTGTATGGTATGTGAATATATCTCAATAAAACAATAAAACTGCTTTAAAATAAATACATAAATATGCAAGAATACCAGAAATAGCAGCTATGTACAGCAAGGCAAGCATAGAGAGGTTGTGAGGTGATGAATTTTTTTGTTTGTTTTTTGTTTATTATTATTATTATTGAAATAATGAAAGTGTTCTAATAATCACTGAAGTGATGAATGGACAGCTATGTAATTATACCAAATACCATTGATTGTACACTTTGGATGGATTGTATGCTTTACTAAAATGTATCAATAAAATTGATTTGTTTAAAAAAATAATTTTAAATACACAAACATTGAGCTGTAAAATAAACCATGGACATTTATTAATAGTACAATTATAAAAATGTGCTCTCATAAGTGCTAACAAATATTACACATCAATGCAAGTTATTGTTGGTGGATGGTATATGGGAATCCTATATTTTATGCATGATTGTTCTATAAACACACAACTTTGTTAATAAAATAAAAAAGAAAGAAGCAAAACAACATCAAAAAACGTATGTTAAGTGCTTATAACAGTGCCAGGCCCATAGTAAATATTTTATAAGGTTTTTTTTCTTTTTTTTTTAAGGAATAAACATTGGGTGGATTTGGTTTTATTTTGCTTCTAGGCCTGGGTCAGGACCCCTGTGGATTTTGGCCTGCTCCAGATACCTTAGTTACCTTCTTGCATAACCAACTCTGTTACGTCACATTGTCTTTGAATTCAGGCATTGGTGTTATTGATTTTTGAGCCATTGTTCAGCCTTTGGAAGTCCTATAAGCAGCCGAGTTTCAGATAATGTGGAAGGATTTCAGGGTTCTGAGGTCAACAAAATTGTGTTTGAATTCCATCTCACTAGTTTAGATAACAAAGCATGCATTTCACATATCAGAGTTTTATTTTAATTAAGGTTCATATGTACAATGAAATGATAGTACCTATTTCTTCATTTATTTTAAACATTAGATGAGATTATGAGTAGGTGTTTATAAATGTCAGTTTTGTTGCCTTCCTTATATCTTCATCAGTGTCATAATTCTACCTGATATTCAAAAAAAGGTGTCACTTATATTACTTCAAAGTAATTATTTAATAGATATTATATTAAGAGGCCATAAGAAAATTACATATTTCTCAGAGTAAACCCAGTAAAATTAATACAGGATGGACCTGATTAACACTGTGAAAATTTTAATTTAAAAGTCTGAATGCTTTGTTCATATGTATTAATAAAATTGATATGTTAAGGAAAAAAAATTCTAAAAGAACCCTGTTACAGTTGGGCAGTTTGATGTAATTATGAATTCCAAAAATATAATTGGATCATGCTTGTAAACTGATCTGTTAATCAGGGCATGATTAAGATATGATTAGGGTATTAACTGGGCCACATTAGTAGGGTGTTGAACCCCACTCCTTGGTGGGTGGGGAATCGAATGTAAAAAGCAAGGCAAAGAACAGAGTTGAAGCAATCTTTTCAGAAGCAGTTTTGATGTTGGAAAAAAGGCCCCAGGAGAAGAGAAGCAAGCTGTTCGCCTGATCGTCTACAGCTGACCTTGTGGAGGAAACAGGAGTTAATCCCGGAGAGAAACACAGGCCCGGGAAGAGAGGAACCCCAGAAGCCTGAACCCTAGCAAATGCCGGCAGCTGTCTTGCTCTAACATGTGGCAATGGACTGTGGTGAGAGAAGAAACTTAATGCTTTATGGCCTGGTATCTGTGGACTTCTACCCCAAATAAAACCCTTTATAAAGACCAACCCATTTTTGGTATTTCACATTAGCACCCCTTTGGCTGACTAATACATATCCAAATCAAAACCAGATTTAGGAAGTCCCCAAAATTTAATGAATTTTTGATTGACATATAAAAGACCTGTATTTTAATAATTTACAAATGTATTTAAAGTTATTATTTATTTACTATAATGTGCAGGCCCTATGCTATGAAGTCATTGTCTTGTTTAATTCTCATAAGAGTCTTACGATGTATGTAAATGTTATTCCTCCTTTCTCAAAGAGTGAACTAAAACTTAGATAATTTAGATAAGTTATCCAAAGTCACAATCTGGTGAATGCATGGTATAGTGTTTGAATCCATGTAGCATGGCTCCAGAGTCTACACATTTGAATACTTTGTAGTTGAGAGAGATAGGCATTAAAAAAGTAAACATAAAAAACAACATAAATTCAGTGTGAATAGTGCTAAATACACTAAAGCCAGTGATGTGATAGTTACTCAGGGTGGCAGGGGGCCACTTTAAACTGGGTGTCACAACCCTAGAGCAAGAATTTACAGTTTTTATCTAACCATGTCCTGGGATGAGAGACAATTAGCTAAAAGGACATGAGGAAAACCATTAAAGGACTGACTGTTGTAGTGAGAGGAGAATTTTATTTGACCAGGATAAGTATCATTATATGCTCTCATCTATTCTGACTTGAAGATCATCAACAAGCTTAATGTAAATGTTAATAATTCAGTGCACAAAAAATCAGGATGAATAGAAATAAAACTAATGAGCTGAAGCAACCTTCTTCATATGTCCTGTCTGGCAGTATCTCTCTTTAGCAGACTCTTTGGTCTTGTGTAAATCTTCACACTGCTGCTTACCATCACCACTAAATCTATAGCACAAATGCCTCACCCCTTGCCTTCAGATTTGAGAGGACTGCCCTTACCACTCATTGTACAGCCATTGGTATCTCCATGAGTTTTCCTCTATCACATCAACCTTTTACAATTTCTCTATGGCATTTTTACAATCTGATTTATTAATTTCTTGTGTCCTCTTTCTAAACTACCATGTATTCCATGAAAGGAAAGGCAGTGTCTGTTTAATTTACTACTCCATCAGCAGTACATACCACAAAGCTTGTCACAGTATAAACACTTAATAAGTGTTCACTGAATAAATGACCATTATCTCCACTTTATCCTCTAAAGAGTAACTACGTTTGTAAAAGTACCCATGTTAACTGGAATGCTTTTGAAAATGATGATATTCCAATCTTGATGATAAATTGAAATGCAGAAATTAAAGTCAGTTTGGTATATTTTAGCTGAAGGCATAGAATCACCTCCTGCTTAATTTTAATGTATAGATTATATACAACTAAAGAGATTAAAGAATATTTGGAAGAGCTAGAGACACAAGATCTTGGTTCAGCCAGTAGGAATTAAATCCAGAAGTAAACCTGTACAAGATGTGGCATGCTAAGGAGGGACCTGTTGCAGCTCTGATGACAAGGCCTTGTAGCCAGTGGCCAATCTGGAAAGTTATCACTTTTCCTGACTTCAGAGCCCCTCTAGTATAAGCCTATCCAGATAGTGTGTGCTGTGATTAGAGCCAGAAGTGGCTATAACAGTGACCTCCCTGAGCTACCAGAAAGTGAACCTCCATAGAATAATGTTCCATGTGAGGGTTTAACTGAACATGGAACCAGCCAGCCATTTCAGTGGAAGTCAAGATTGAAAATGCTTTTATGCAGAAAATATCTGTGGAAACATTCCCTGATGGTTTAGACTTGTGTGTAAAGCCAAGGATTTTGGATGTGAAGTTTTTATGTGTGGAGAGATTACCAGGCTGGATCTAAATGAGACAGAGAAGAAAAAATTGTAGGAAGAATGACTTGAAGAGCAGGACCATGGGAAACAAGGCCTAGACCAAAAGGACCTCCTCAGGCCAAGAGAATGAGTCCACCGTTGGAAAGGCAGGTTCACCCCTGTCCTTAGAGGGGTCAGTCCCATCTGCTTTGGCACTTGGTGGTGGGTGGGCTTTATGCCCCATTTTTTCAGGAAGACTGCTGCTGCCTCAATGCTTGGAGATGGTGGGGTCTGTGCCCTGGGGTTTTCAGAGAGCCTGGCTGCCACTCAGTTCTTGGAGAGGGCAGGGCCTGTGCCCTGGCATAAGCAGAGTGCCTGACCTACCCAGACACTTAGAGAGGGTGACAACTTTACTCCAATGTTTGGGAAGAGCATGGCCATGGCACAAGTGCTTGGAAAGGGTGGTTCTGCCAATCCATCAGGTCCAGAGGACAAGACATTGATGCATCATTAACCGTCAGACCTTGAAATTTGATGGGGCTTGTCCTGTTGTTTTTCAGAATTGCTTGGGAACTATGATGCCTGGTTTCCTTCCAATTTCTCCCTATTGATATATGAATGCCTACCCTATGCCTGTCCCATCATTGTATATTGGAAGCAGAAAACTTCATTTCTAGATTTCACAGGTCCATAGAGGGGGAATTGTGCCCCAGTACAGATTATGTACTTAGCATTGTTACTGAAATGACTTAAGGCTTTTGGGATATTGTGATGCAATGAATGTATTTTGTATGTAGAAAGAACATGTCTTTTGGTGGTCCAGAGGTTGGAGTGTGGTGGTTTCATGCTTTATGTCCCCAGAAAAAGATATTCTTAAACTTCGTCCATTCCTGTGGGTGTAAACCCATTGTAAGTAGGATTTTTTGGTGAGGTTACTTCAGTTAAAAATTTACCCACCTCAGTCGTGATGGGTCTTAATCTATTACTGGAGTTCTTTAAAATGAAAATGAAATTCAGACAGATTGAGAGGAAATCAGAGGCATCAAGAAGCCTCAGTTCACCTGAACCAGAAAGAGCAGGGAGAAAACAGGAGAGACCTCCATGAGCACTGCCATGTGAAAGAGGAGCCCCAGACCAAGGATCTGGCAGCAGTCTCAGAATGCCAGTCTTCAAAGAGAAAGCAGTGCCTTGGTGACATTTTGATTTTGGACTTCTCTTAGTCTCAAAACTGTGAGACAAGTAATTCCTATTGTTTAAGCTAAATCACTTCATGTTATTTGCTTTGGCAGCTAGAAAACTAAATAGTGTTATATTCATATTTTCATCTAAATTTTACTGAATATCTGCTGTGCAAGACATTTGTGCTTAGTGTTGAAATAGCAAGCTGAATGAATAACATAGTCCTCTACCTTCTGCCACCAGCACAATATAGCATATGTTTACACAGCAATTCTCAAGTAACTCTTGTATCTTATTTTTGACATATTTTTTTAGATGGAAGCTTTCTTAATTTAAAAAAAAATGCTTGTCTAATTTTATTTTAAATAAAATCCAAATTTCCTATCAAGGTCTATACTAGCCTCAAGGTTTGGTCCCTATTCATATTTTCAGCATCATTGTATCCTATTTTCTCCCTTTCCTATGTACCCTCCAGACCCACTGATTTTTAGGAGTATTGAACTTGCCAAACTCCTCTCAATGTTTGTCATTCCACTTGTAATAGCATTTCTCATGATAACAATTTCTAAAATTCTTTGTATCTCAGCTTTAATAGCAACTATTAAAATGGTTTTCTTTAACTTCTGCCTCCACAGAAGAATTTGCTCATTTATTTTCTGTCATGGTACTCTGTTATCCCTATAGAACTTATCTAGAAAATGTTATTAGATCACTAAATCATTAGCTTACATTCTTGTAAGGTCAATCTAAATAGAATCTTTTTTTTCTGTTTGAATAACCACTGTATCCTGGTATCATATTAATAAAATAATACAGGCAAATTATATTTTCTCAGTAAAATTCAAAAAAATAATCAGTTGAATAAATAATTAGTTCTTACATCTATATTGGAAATAAAAATTTTAACATACTTTACAAAACATTAAGCAAGAATCATTTGAGTATTAAGGTAAGGAAAGGAAAACTTGCTATGACAAATTGAGAAAAAAGTGATAATTTCAGCTCTTTGCAACAAATAAGTAGGCTGATATTTTGTTCTCAACAGCAACTTAACTTCTAATATTTTGGAGACTATTTTTCCCTCCATGTTACACCTCCTTGATGCCAATTATGTGATTGGTCTAGAAGCTTCCTTAAATATAGATGTTCTTTCAACATTGGGTGGAAAACCCCAGTGAATTTAATAAAGAAGTTGTGGACACACTCCAACTCCAGGACTCAATATTAATTGTTGTAGTTAGAAAGGATAAAAGGTCCAGTGTTCTTTGTCCCTGTCGGGGAGAATACATTATCCTCTTAAGAACTGCCATGACTATATCAGGAGATGCTTTGCTAAGCCTAAAGCTCCATATGAAAAAGACTTAAAACCCACAGATTCTCAAGCACAACTAGTTTGTGCCATACGAACACTCTAAAAATCTCATGGATAACCAATACAGTAGAATTAGGAGTAAAAAACCTGAACTGATATTTTTCTCTTTCAAGTACTGGAAGTTACTAGGAAAAATTTCCCTGGTAAATGCCTAGTTAATATCTTCTTATGTAGATATAGAATTTGTTTGCATTTTTAATAACGTAAGAAATGAAATTTTTGTTTTTCTGATTTAACATAAATTTCTTTTAAACAGGTGTATAAAACAAGTAATAATTTTCTGAAATATTCAGAAAACCCTATGGAGAAATGAGCACATGTAACCATATGAAATAAAATTTATCCCCAAGGAATAAGGTAGATTTTTTCCCTCTGTGGTCATACTTGATATGAAGAGCAATTTCCAGGTGCTTATGAGTGAGTTTAAAAAGTCTTCATTCAGATTGGGAGGAAGGCTTCAAAAGATAAAGCTGTGAATGTCTAGTAGTGGAAAACATACTTATCAATTGTGGGTATTTTTTTTAATGTAGGATTTAATTTCACTTGAGCGTGTAAGAAATGAACAGTTAAAAAACTTCTCCAAGCAACACAGTGGTTTTAAAGTAAATCAGAATTAGATTCCAAATCCAGTTTTGATTCTTGGGCAAAATATATACATATTTAGAATCGGTTTCTTCAACTATAAAATGTCAATAACAATATTTGTTATTATAAAGGTTAAATGTAATTCACTAAATTTGATTGTATATGAAAAAATATCTTGTTGAGTGATATATGTGTGTGTATATATGGTCATAGCATCTGACACAGCTAGGCACAACAAATGATTGTGATTTTATTATTTCCTTTCATTAATATTTTCTGCCTATTTTCATGGAATCAATGGAATGAAAAATTTGTTTTCTCCACATTTTGTTTTGCATTTTAGAGGGATATAAGCTTATGTTACATTCTGATATGCAGAAATTGAAATTTTCAATACTTTATAAAAAAACAAAGATTGTTTATCCATATTGGTCCAGTCACTGTGCTACATATGCTTTCATATATTTTAGCTCATTAGATACTTATAAAAATCATGAGACCTGCCCTCATCTAATTTTACAAAATTAAAAGTATAACCATTGTGACTATCACTTAATAATGGCCCCCCAGATGGTTTTAGTAAAATATTGTTATTTTGAAATAGGTTTTATCATAAGAAATTATTTTCTTTATGCACAATTATTGCTTAAAGCACAAACACTATAGAAACTTTGAGTAAGGTAAAACTGATTCTGCATTAAACTAATGATGAGGTTTATGAAAAACAAATAGTGGAATAAGGCTTTTTGTTTTTAATAGCATATACTCTAAGGTTATTAATGGGGAGGAGATATTTATAAGCAAATGTAATTGTCAAGTTGCTGATTGCAGACTTCTTCAAGACAAGTTCTGTATCATTTAAAATAAGTGGAAGAAAATTAGAACTGATTTCACGCTCAGCATAATACCTTCTGGAGTAAACCTTGAGCCTAATGTGACAGTGAACCGTCTTTGATGACTGGGAGTCTACTATTTTTGAAAGGCTTGAAACAAATTGGTGTTCTATAAACATTTTTTTTCCATTAAATGAATAAATGAAAGGTTAGCCTTTACAATATACCTTTTTCCAATGTCTATTATTAATGTTTATAAAATTATACAATGAAATAAGGAAATGGAAAATCATTCTGTATACTTTGAGAAATATCATAAATTCTGGACCAAAATGAGAATTGTAAAAGAATAATGAGGGGAGTTAGCAAAGCAGGTCATTTTTTATTCTGTTGTGGTCCAAGGTAGGAAGATTGGCTATCATTGAGTGTTTGATAATAATCCATGATACAGGTTTGAAAAGGGGAATGGCACGATCAAAATCAAATTTGAAAAAAGGACCCTACGAGCTGCTATAGGAGCACAGATTGTTGGAGACATGACTGAAAACAGACAGACCTGAGGTAGCTAATGGCAGTAAGCAAGGGAGGTAGTGAAGATAATCCAAATTATGATACATTTTGAAGGTAGAGTCAATAGGATTTGTTAAAGGTAATTAATGACAGAGGACTTAAAGAGTGAAGGATACTGTGAGATATTTATTCTTTACAATAGCAGGGAAGGTAGAAATATTTAATGAGATGGGGAACAACTGTTTTGGAATAGGTTAGTGTGGAAAATTAAAAATTTAGTCCTATAAACACTGATTTGATATCAAATCAATGATATCAATTTGGTAGTTGCAATATATAAGCTTATAAACTAGAAGAGAGATACAGGCTACATAGAGCAAATTGGGATGCTTCAGTTTTGTTTTTTTATATACATTTTTTTAAGGATTTATTTATTTACTTTTATCCATTTTTATCCCCCACATTTTTGCTGTTTCTGTGTCCATTCACTGGGTGACTCTGTGTCCATTTCTTGCCCCCTCTTCTCATCTTTCTCCTCCTGTCTTCACTGGGATTACATCCTTGGAACCTCCAATGTGGGAGAGAGGCTTCCTACTGCCTGCGCCACCTTAGTTCCTGTTTTTTTGTGCATCTCATCTTGGCTTTCCCTTGTGTCACTCACCTGTTATGTCATCATATTGCTGAATGACTCGCGCAGCCTGGAGGCCCACCTCTTCCTGGGGCTTGGCGGTGCACCCATGCACGGGGCCTAGTGGCCCAGGTGCCTTCTATATTTTACTTTTTAAAATTTTTACTGGGAGGTCCCGGAAATTGAACCCAGGTCCCTCCATATGGGAGATGGATGCCCAACCACCTGAGCCACATCCATCCCCCACTTCAGTTTTTATAGGTTAGGAAAATGAGGAAGATCCAAACAAAATACAATAGGAAGGAGGTTTCAGTGAGTTGGGAGGAAATCAATGACAATGAACTTTGGTCTATAGTCTTCCATTCATTATTTCTTCAACCCATTTTGAATATGTAAAATACCTTAAATGGGTGTTTGTGTTTACACTTTTGTGACTTTATACATCCTGAACCTTTTCAAATAATTCACTACCCATTCTCTCTTGGTTTAGCCAATTCTTACTTCTCCTTTTAAACTTATTTAAAACATTGCTTACTCTGGGACCAATGCTCTGATGACAGTTTGATTTAAATGTGCCCTTAGAAACATATGAATATATTTATAAGAAGCATTTATTATACTGGTTTGTATTTGTCTGACCTCATAAATGTGTATCAAATCACTGAAGGGGGGAACCATCCTATACAACTTGTTAAACCCAATGTCCATAAGTGGTTTGGTAGAAATAGAGGCTCCATTTATAAGTTTTGATTGAATAAATAAATAAAAGATTAAGCTTTTACTACATGTAAAATATTTTCTTTGTTTCATAGATAAACCATTTCTAAGATCTGATAGAAACACCGATTAAAGAATAGATGGAACCCAAGGAAAATGTTACATACTTTATACTCCTAGGTCTCACAAAGAATCCAAAAGAACAGAAAGCACTTTCTGTTATGTTCTAGTTCTTCTACATTTTGACCATGGTGAGCAACTTGCTCATTGTCAAGATTATAACTTTCAGTAAGTCCCTGGGCTCACCTATGTACTTCTTTTTTGCTAGTTCATCTTTTATGGATGTTATTTATGACTCATCAATTTCCCCCGAAATGTTCTTTGAAGAAAATACCATATCCTTCCATGATTGTATGATCTAGCTTTTTACAGGGCACTTCTTTGGTGGATCAAAGGTCTTTCTTCTGTTGGTCATGAGATATGACCACTATGTGGCCATCTGTAAGATGTTGTATTATTTGATTATCATGAGGCAATGGGTGTGTGTTGTGCTGCTAATAGTGTCCTGGATTGGGGGTTTTCTGCACTCAGTCATTGAACTTATCTCGCTTCATGGGCTCCTATTCTGTGGTCCCAATATCATTGATCAGTTTTTGTCAAGTACACTTTATTAAAACCTGTCTGTACTGACACCTATGCTGTTGGACTCTTAGAGGTGGCTAATGGAGGGCTGATCTGCAGTATTGTGTTTCTGCTCTTACTCATCTCTTATGGTGTCATTTTACACTCCCTAAGGAACCTTAGCCTGGAAGGAAAGAGGAAAGCCCTATTCTCCTGTGGTTCAATATCACTGTGGATGTCTTCTACTTTGTTCCCTGTATTTTTATGTATGTAAGACCTAGTAGAAACTTCCCTATTGACAAATCATTGAGCGTGTTTTATACAGTCATAACCCCATACTAAACTCTTTAATATATACTCTGAGAAATTCAGAGATGACAAATGCTATGAAGAAAGCTTTGGAGAAGAAAATTCAGATGAAGTAAAAAATATGTGTGTCATCTACCACAAAGAGAGACATTTTGCTTTAGGGCAAATCTTCTGGAACTCAGAAATCACCTTAAATCTGATGCACCATTTTCTTTATTTTTCCCCATAATATAGGTATTTGTAACATTATTCATAAAAACAAACTACATTTTATTGAACCTCATAAAACTATATCATATTTCTTTTTTTTTTTATTTGACATTGACTTCTACAGATTCTGCTTGATTGCTTTTTTTTAAAAAAAGATACTTACATTACATAAATGTTACACAAAAATATAAGGATTCCCATATGCCCCACCTCCCATACTTTCCACAATCTCCCACATAAACATCTTTCATTAGTGTGGCACATTAATTGTAATTGATAAGCACATCCTGGGGCTTTGCCCTTAAGCATGGACCATAGTTCACATTGTAGACCATACTTTCTCCCACACAGTTCTGCATGTTATATGATGATATAAAATGGCCTATATCTGTCTTTGCAACGTCACTCAGGAAAATTCCCAAGTCCCATAATAGCCGCCATATTACAACTGCTTTTCTCTCTACCTGCCCCCAGAGTCTCCCGTGGCCACTGTCTCCACAACAATGTTGTAATTTCTTTCATTGCTAGAATCACAATATGTCTACAGTAGAATACAAGTAAGTCTATTCTAGTCGATAGTTCTTCCCCCCATCCTGAGGATTCTGGGATGGTGATGTCCACTAAACCTCCAATTGATAAGGGGCTTATATCCCATGGGGAAGATGGATGGGATTATCCTGCCTGCAGCTGGAGACTCTCTCCATTCCCTGGGATGGCCATTGTCCATCATCATCTCCCTGCCATTTGTACTGGTTGAGTCCAATGAGCTGTAGAGTAGGAGTTGCTGCTCCACTGAGGTTCCAGGCCCAGCTGGCACATGGGCAGCCCAAAGACTCAAGTCTCTGGATGTGCACCTACAAACTGCAGCACCAAGTATAGGTTTAAATGGAAGGGACAGATAAGCCATGTGCAGGGAAGACATAGTTGAGTCCAACCCTGTCACTCTTAGGAGCACAATCTCCAAAGTAGGGCCCACTGGCAAGGCACCAAACTCTGGAGCTATCTGCTCTGACATAGGACTTACGTGTCTCCAGAGCCCTCAGGAGTCCCAGTACTTTGTGTGATATCCACATTGGAATTCTATGAGATCCTACTCAGATGAGCGTAAGCATTACCTCTGGGATGACTTTCTGACTCATTTTGAAGTCTCCTAGCCATGTAAACTCATTTGTCTTTACCTTTTCCCACTTTTATTCAAGGTCTTTTTCCAGACACATTGCCAGTTGGCACTTGGTAGCAATCCCTCTGTACTAGGGAAGCTCATATCCTAGAGTCATGTCCCATGGTGGGAGGAAGGTAATTGGTTCATATGCTGAGTTTGGCTTAGAGAGAGGCCACATTGGAGCAACAAGGAGGCTCTTAGGGGCAACCCTTAGGCACCCCATAACAATAGGCTAAGGTTCAATTTCAAGAGCAAAGACTCATAAGGCTAGTGATCAATATCAAGGACTCATCAGTGGATCATCCTCCATCACCAGTCACTGCCTCTGCACTTGGTGGACTGTTGCTGCTCCTTTAGAGAATGTGGCAGAGCTCTCCAGTGTGGGAATTCAGTATTCTCTCATTTATTGAGTGATTCTCCACCCACTGTGACAATGCCCCGTGAACATTTGAACATTTGAACATTTTTATATATCTTATATTTATGCTCAGGTGAACTTCCTTCTATGCATCTCCAATCCCTGACACCCCACACCAATTATCCTCCCCCACCCCAGTTGTAACTCTTCTGTGGTCCAAAACTTCTTCAAAGATGAAGCCATTACAATAGCTGAATATCATTAATAGGAAAATGAAATATGTTTAAATGTAAGAGATAAAATACATAAAAATTTAAAAAAACTAAAAATAAAATAAAATTAAAAGTTTGGGAATTTAAAAAAATGAAAAATATATTTAAAATACATATTTTTAACTTTTGCCTTTCATCACTGCAATATCTGGTATCCAGTCTGTACCGTGGCACCTTCCCCCTCTCATTCACCAGTGTCTCACTATTTTTCATTTTGTTTTCAGAGAAGTTTTAGGTCACAGCAAAGCCACACACAGAATACAGGAGACTCTCATATACCCAATACCCTCTCCCTCTCCTCCCCCCTATGTTAATACCTTTTTATATGTGGATGGTAGCATTGTTATAACTGATACACAAATAGTGAAACATAGCTACTAAACATTGTCAATGGTTTACAATATGGTTTACATTTTAGACAGTATATTTTTATAAATTTTGATGATATTTACCTTGTCTTGTGTCCAACTCTGTATAGTAATGAAGAACATTTCTACTGACCACTAAATACCTACCCCCTGTTTGATCTATTCTATTCCTCCCATCCCATTCCCCCTGGGACCCACCATGACCCCTTAGCTTGACTCATTGGATGACAAGATTCATAGTTACATGCAGAGGTCTTGACACACTGGTTTGTCCTCACATATTAGAAACCACACTTGCTCTTGAGAGACTCCAGCTTGTGTATTTCTGAAAAAATCTGTCCTTCCAAAGATGGGAGTTCAACTCCTTTATGCTCATTATGTGGGTCTCCACCCACTGATACAACATGGTGTGACAGAATGAATACTCACACACTCCCTAGAAGCCTGCCCTAGGTGCACCCTGTCTGAATGCCCCCCCAACCAACACCCTAAACCAGTGACCCTTCCTTGTCATTTTGCCATAAGAGCATTTCCACCTCTATACTTTCAGCCTCATACCCACAAGTCTCCAGTGTTCACCTGGTCCCTCTCCCAACCCTCCCCCAGTTTCTTGGACCTTCTGACCTGCCCTTCCCAATCTACCAACCTGTAAACCCTGCACCACCCAACCCAATAATATCACAACCCTCCTGTCCTATTCCTTCAATACACAACTACACTCTATTACTTTACCATAAATTACATCCATATGAGTAATGGCTCAAAACCTTCTCTTATCTTTCTACCAAAATCATCATTATTAAAGCATTCACTATTGGACTGTGTTATTAAATAACATTTTTCCTAGTATAAGTTCTATAATGTCTTATTTGTCACTGTACCTAGACTAGTATAGTGAATATAATAGTAGGGGATCAATTTTTTAAAAGTAATGAATTAATGATTGAAATACATTTTACCATTTCTCTTATTATAAGTAATTTCTGCATTTGCATTATTAATCTTTTTCTCAGTCTTTTATTGTATAAATACTCATTTATTTTTATCCTTTTTATTATACTATTTAAAAGAGTTATCACTATGTAGGCTATCCCCTTTACTGAATTTCAGTTGCATCACAAATGATTTTTAAGTTTTCAGACTTATTTTGATTTTTTAAAAACAGAATGTGTAATGGCAATAAATAAATGTAAAGGTAAATTTATACACTCTTCACCAGTCTTCCAATATTCCTGCCAGAGGGGGTAATTGAAATATATTTTCTAAAATTATCAAGTAATAATCTTTGCAAATACAAGCATATTTACATATATGTAAATATGTATGTGTTTATTCTATGCATGTAAAGCTTTATCTCTTATTATTCAACATCTTTAAATTCTTTCCCTACTAGTTTACCTAGACCTAACTTCTTCTCAGGTATCCTCATACTGCATAAATACCTCAAAGATATTTCCTAAAATTAATGTAAACAATTTTCTTCATGTTGTTTCCAATCAATTTCTATGACAAATAATTCTGTAAAAAAAAATCATGTCTTTTTGCAGATGTGCAAGTTTGAGTTCCTAGACATGGATTTGATTTTTGGTGGGCCAAATTGAACATTTATTTAAAATTTTGATGTTGTAAGTCATTGTCAAAATGTCATCTATAGGGTCGTATCTACTGTGCCCCTTCACATAGTCTAGGAGAATATGTTTTTCCACTTTCTCAACAACCAGTGCTTGATAAATATTTATGATATTTGACAATCTGATTAAAGAAAATATATTTAATTTTTATACATTTTGTTATTATTAAAAATAATTATTTGAACACTTTTTACATGTTTAAAATTTCTTTGCATTTCTTTAAGTGTGAATTGCCTTTTACCAATTTTCCCCAATTGTTGGTATTTTCCATATTAATTTTTATGAGTTAATTATATACTAAATACTTTATCCCTTTTACCACTATATATGTAATTATTATATTATTGGCTTGAGGTTTAATTTTAATTTTTATGCTATGCAGAAAATTTTTGGCAATGAAGAATATTTTTATATTTACATATCTGATTTATCAAAATTATATATTTTAATATCCTCCTTAGAAAGAATTCTCATATTTCTCTTTTTACCAAAATATTCATCCAGAATTTTTTTTACCATTTCTTAAAAACATATTTTCTGGTATTTTATTTTACATTTAAATTTTTGATCTACCTGGTATTTTATATATATATATATAGATAGATTGAGAGAGAGAGAGAGAGAGAGAGAGAGAGAATTAGATAGGGATTGAATTTTAGATTTTAGGTCTTTTTCAGGATGGCTGTGTTTCTATAGTTGCAAAATTAACTTTTATCCACTAACTTGAAATCCCAAGACTCTCTTCTATTACATTTATCTTATTTTCAGTGTGCCATTTCACACAAGATATAATTGCATTAAATTTATAATACATTTCATCATCTGATAAGCCTAGGACTACCACATTACTGTTCTTTTTCAGAATTATTCATATTTTGCATTTTTATATTTCAAATTAAATGTAAATAAACTAAAAGTCTATGTACAAAACAAAGCTTAGCTTGCATTTTCAAAAAATTTTATTCAGGAAGATTAGTTTAGAAAGAATTTCTATTTTTAGAAAATTGAGAATACTTTTCCATGTACAGGATTTGTCTTTGATTTAGTCAAATTTTCCTTTACTGTCCTGATTAGTCATTAATAAGTACTTCCTGTCTTACTTATCTTTTATAGATGGCTTCTATGTTTCCTGAAATTCCCAGCTGACACACTTCTAGGAAGACAAACCAACTTTTTTAAGGGGATGTATGTCTCAAGTCTTTGCTGAGCATCTTTTTCATGCTGCTAAAATCATCCTGCCAGCAAATGCAGTGACAGCCATTATTACAAAGTGGCAGGTTCTAAGAAGACTTGGTCTTGGTTAATTCTCCTAAGAGCTGCATGAAATAGATAACTCGTATTCCTGTTATCCTCAACAGCTAACTGAAGTTTAGATAATTTCTATGTTTCCTAAATTAACAAGCTAGTGAATACTTGAGATGGGATTTGAACCTTGTGGTTTGGCTCACATTTAAACACTTAAATTTTAAACATTTAAAGTCTACACCTTTAAACAATTCCCAGTCGAGAGACACAGGCGTTAAACTAGTAAAAAAAAATTTAAAAAAGAAATAAATTCATGGTGAAAAATATTAAAGAGAACAAAGCAGATGAAGTGATATTGAGTGACTTAGGGCAGCAAGGGTTAAAACACCCAAGAGCAAGAATGTAATGCATTTATCTAAATATGTCCAGATTTGATCAGCAACAAACTGAGAGGACATGAGTAAAACCATTAGAGGGGTGTTTATTGGGTGTGTAAGTGTTTTTATTTGACCTTCATGATTATCGTTACCCACTGACTTCTATTTGGATTAGAAGACCACCACCAACATTAAATGTATTATTGATTCAGCTTTAAATTCAGATCACAATGAAGATAAATAAAATATATTTCCTCCAGCAACCACCTTGGCCCAGTAGCTTTGTGTGTCCTTTCTGGCAGTTTCTATAGTGGCCTCTTTAGTGCAGTTCACAGCATTGATCTTTACTTTGTCTCTTTATGCCCTACTTTTCTTTCAATTTTGACAATTTTCTATCTATGTAAATTCCCTGTATTCACTTAGAAAAGCTGAGCCAAGAAGATTAGTAGAAAGAATGTTCTGTTTAACCAAATTTTATTCAATTCTATTTGGCCTTTTCATGGCTTATTAAGTCTTGCACAATTGCTCCCCACTCAAACATTCCTTTCTCTTACCTCATATGGTCCCACTCTCCCGTGTTCACACATCTCCCATCACGATGGCCTCATTTTTTCACTAAGTTCTTTGCACCACTCTTCTCTAACTTCTTGAAATTATCCTCTTCTAGATCTTAGCATTCCTGGTTTGTCATATCACTTAATCTACAATTGAAATGCCCCCTTTTAGGGAGGACTTCCTTAAACTTTCATTGTAAAGCCATCTATTTCCTTGAATTATTTTCTATCACTTCACTCTTTTACATTTTCTCTAAGGCAATTTTACATTCTAATTTACCTAATGTATTTAATTTTTGTCTTTTTGTCTCCTAACATGACTATAAATGTGATGAAAGCAGAGACATTACTTTTTTTATTAACTACTGCATTTGCAGC
>JAQZBX010059982.1:0-17415 GCA_029593785.1 Cabassous unicinctus
AGAAGTTCCAAGAAATCTTTGATATTGTTATAAATATATATATTTAATTATGGAATGGGTTAAGAATTGTGGACCACCAGTAAAGAATGTGCAGGTACCTGGAGTCTTCTTCCCACAGGTACCAAGGAATGTTTTCTTGGGGTCTGATCAGTGGGAGGATGTGCTTGAAGGCCATGCCTGCAGGCACACAGATAGCTATGCCTAAACTTTCCATACATAATTTGCAGGATTGGCAAGAGTTCTGAGATTCAAAATCCCTTAAAATGGGCAGCCCCAAAACTGCCAGTGGAAGTCTCACCTAGGAGAGGACGCTCTGCCTGGTGTATTTTACCCAGAACCTGGTGTTGTATTTTTCCCAGGGCCTGGTGTTATATTGTACCCTGGGAGGGGCTATTGCTAATATATTCTACCCAGGTGTTATTTCCAATTAAGACTCTGGTCACCTGTTGAATGGGACTTCCCAGCCTTGTAAAAGACCAGATGTTGAGTTTTCCCCCAGTTTGATGAGTGTAAATACACCCTCTCTCTTTCCTTTGCACTAATTGGCTTATTGCATTATATTATGAGTAATCAATAATTGTCATTATTTGAATGTTTAATAATTTTAGATCATCTACATATCAATTGTCAAATAAATTGCTAGTCTTTGGTGAGTTATTGTAAACGAACTTTCACTTTTCTTTTATGTTATCTAATTAACCCATTTCTCTTTGTTATATTGTTATTACTATCTAAATTCTTACAAGTCTTATCCATTTATCTAAATAAAGCTCTCTTTTAGTTAGTATTCTGGGTTTCTGCTTCTTCCTTCACAAAGCAGATATGAAGGGTCAAAAATAGTAGTCTCCACGTACACATACAAGGTATCAACAGAACTACAAAAGTTATCAGGAAAAGTTGTTGAATAGAGATAATAAGTAGAATCTATGAAATCAGAAATCCCCCTTGTCTCATTATATTTAATTTTTAGTAATAGCAATCTTTTTGGGTATGATGTTGTACCACATCTTGCTTTTAATTTGCATTCCCTATTGGCTATGATATTGAGCATCTTTTTTTTTTTCTTTTTTAATGTGCTAAGTGACCATTTGCAAACCTTCTTCAGAAATATGTCCAAGTCATTTGCCAATTTTTTGTTAGTTGTTGGAATTGTTTTGTGAATTGTAGTTCTTTATATTTGGTTTATATAAAGCCCTTACCAAATATTTTCTCCCATTCCTTTTTTTTCAGTTTCTTAATAATGTCTGTTGATGAAGAATTTTTTTAAAATGATGGTGTCCAATTTTCTATTCAGCTTTAGCTGCTTGTGTTTTAGTGTCATATCCATAACCCATTGCCATATCCGTGGTCATGAATAGGTGTTCATATGTTTTACTCAAAGAGTTTTATGATTTTAATTTTATAACTAAGTCATTGGCACAAATGAGTTAATTTTTGTATATGGTATAAGTACTGGTTCAACTTCATTTACCCAAGAACATTTTGAAGAGACTATTCTTTCCCCATTACCTGTAGGAGATAACTATATCCGAAATAAGTTAGAGGTAAATGTGGTTTATTTCTGGACTCTCAATTCTAATCCATTGATCTCCATATTTATCCTGATGTCAGTAAATCACAGTTTTGTTTACTAAAGCTTTACAGTACTTTTTGAAATTGGGGGTGTGCATCTTTAAAATTTGATTTTCTTTTTCAAAATTGTTTTGGCTATTCAAGGTCTCTTACAAATACATTTAAATTTGCGGGTTGGTTGTTCAATTTTTGCAAAATGGCTACTGGAATATTGATTGGTATTACAATGAATTGATAGATCACTAAAGAAAATATTGTTATCTTTGCAACATTAAATCTTCCAGTCAAAGAACACAGGATCCTTTTCAGTTTATGTCTTCTTTAATTTATTTCATCAGTGTTTTATAGTTTTGAGTATACTAATCTCTCATCTCCTTGGATAAATTTATTCGCATATATTTTATTGTTTTGGATGCTGTTGTAAAAGGATTTTTAAAGTAATTTCCATTTCAGATTGTTCATTGCTGGTGTATAGAAACACGTAATTTTTTCATCTTTTGTTCACTTGCCCTACAACTTTGCTGAATTCATTTATTAGTTTCAGTAGATTTCCTGTCTATTTGATAAGATTTTTTATATATAAGAGATGTTTTCCTTATTCCTTTTTAAATCTGATCTATTTCTTTCTTTTTTTTTTTTCTTTCCTAAATTCCTTATTTAATTTGTCAGTGCAATGTTGGATAGCACTGGTGAAAATGGACATCTTTATTTTGTTCCTAATCTAAGGAAGAATATTTCAGTCTTTCAAAGTTAAACATGTCAGCTGTGGATTTGTCATAATGGTCCTTTACTATATTGGGGACATATACTTCTATTCCTAGTTTCCTGAGTGTTTTTATCAAGAAAAGGTGTTGAAATTTGTCAAATGTACTTTACTATTGCGATGATTCAATTTTGGTCATTAATTTTTTCTTTCAATAGTTCCATTAATATGAACATATTACATCAATTTATCTGTTATGTTGAATCACGCTTGCATATCTGGTTGTGATGAATTTTCTTTTTAATGTGCTATTGAATTTGTGTGCTAGTCTTTCCTTGAAGAATCTAGCAACTCTCTTCTTCAGGCTAATGGGTTGTTAATTTCCTTTACTTATTCTATTTCTTTATGACAGTAAATAGTAATTCTAGCCCCATGAAATGAGTTAGGAAGTGTTATTGAGGAAGTTTATTGGGGAAGTTTGATAAGTATTTATATTATTTTTAAAAAATATTTGGTAGAATTCATCTGTGAAGTCATTCAGGTTTGGGTTTTTGGGGGGAGCAGGAGAGAGGTTTTTGATTATTAATTCAAAAACTTTACTTGTTATTGGCCAGTTGAGATTTTGCCTATTCTTGAATCAGTTTGGTAATTAGTGTTTCTAGGAATTTGTCCACTTCATCTAGATTATGCAATTTGTTGGTATAACCTCTTGTAATTTTTGTATTATTTCTGCACGGTGAGTAGAATGTGTGCACTTTAATATTTGGTTTTAGTTATATTCATTCCCCTTTTAAATTGGTTAGTCTAGCTATAGTTTTGCCACCTTGTTGATCTAATCAAAGAAATAACTTTTGGTTTCATTTATTTTCTTTATTGTTTTTCTCCCTATATTCTATTTTATCCAACTCAAATCTTAAGTATTTCTGTCCTTCTCTTTCCTTATGGTTCGGTGTGCTCTTCTTTTTTCTAGTTCTTTATGATATAAAGTTAGGTTTGATTTGAGGAGTTTCTTTTTGTTGTTGTTGTTGTTGTTGTTGTTATAGTAATTTAAAGCTGTAAATTACCACCCCCCAACACTACCTTCACTGTATCCTATAAGTTCAGTATGTTTTTTTTTCATTCATTTCTATGAATTATCTAATTTCCCCCTTGATTTCTTCATTAACCCATTGGCTATTTAAGAATGATTAATTTCCACATATTTTTCAGTCTTCTCAGTTTTCCTACTGTTATTGATTTACAGCCTCATTCCATTTTGTACAGAGAAATATTTTATAAGATTTCAATTTTTAAAATTATTGAGATTTATTTTGTGATGAATATATATGGTCTATACTGGTGAATGATCCATATTTACTTGAGTATAGTGTGTACTCTGTAGTTGTTGGTCATATAATTGATATGTATGTATATATAACGGATATATATATATTTATCTGTTAGTTCTACTTCTTGTATACTTTGGGTCAAGTCTTGTATTTCTTTAGTGACTTTCTGTCTAGATTATTTATCCATTATTAAAAGTCAGGTATTAATGCTTCCCACACTAATTGTAGAACTAATTTTTCCATCAATTCTGTCAATAATTGCTTGATATAGTTGGGGCCCTCTTCATCCATGAATATATGTTTATACTTGTTATAGCTTCTCCTTTATTTACCCTTTTATTGTGATATAATGACTTTCTTTTCTCTTTTGACAGTTTTTCATGTGAGGTCTATTATATGTGATGTTAATATAGCCCCCAATTCCCTCCTGGTTATTATTTTCATGGATTATTTTTTCCCATGCTTTCACTTTCAATCTATTTTTGTCTTTGAATTTAAAGCAAGTCTCTTGTAAAGAGCAAATAATTAGATCATGATTTTCTATCCATTCTACCAGTCCATAAATTTGGATTCTTGGGTTTAACTCCTTTATATTTAAATTAATTACTGTTAGGGAAGGCTGAAATCTTCCATGCTTTTAGTTATTGTTGGTATGTTTTATACCTTTTTAGCCCTCATTTCCTTCATTATTATCAAGTTTTGTGACTATCTTCTCATTTATTTTTGTGTATATATTTACATATTTTTGCAAGTTATGCTTCTATAGCCCTCTGTCCCCCACTTCATATTGCTTTTGTCCCCAATTACCTTTATATACCTTGCTTTTAAATCACATAGAAATTTAAAAACAATGTTAAAGATCATAATACCATAATAATGTTTTTTATAATTACCCATCTATTTATTTTACTGGAAAGCGTTAGTGGTTCACACAGCTGTTAAGTTACTGTTTAATGGCATTTCTTTTCAAGTTGACTCTCTTCAAGGTTCCTTTTTTTTTTCTTTTTTTTAAATGTACCGGGGGTTGAACATGGGATCTCATATACATGCAAGGCATACTCTCAACTAATGAGCACCACCCTTTCTGCTTCAGGGTTTCTTTCAAGACAGATCTAGTGATAAGTGAATATGAAAGCTTTTGCGTATCTTAGAAATTCTTAATCTCTCTCACATTGAAGGAGAGTTTAACCAGATATAGAATTTTTGGTTGACAGTGTTATTGTTTTTTAATGATTACTCTAATAAATCATTTCTCTACCTTTTAGGCTTTATGGTTTCTGGTGTGAATTTGGATGTTTATTAATTTAGGATCACTTGTATATATCAAGTCACTACTTTCTTGCTGCTTCAAGGATATTAACTTTGTCTTTGGGTTTGGATAGTTTGGTTAGAATGTGTTTCAGCCAGGATCTATTTGAGTTCATCCTCTTTGGGTTTGACTGAGCATCCTGAATGGGTATATTTATGGTTTTCATTGGATTTGGTACATTTTCATACATTATTTTTTCAAAAATATTTTTGGTGCCCATTCTCACTCTCCTCTTCTGGGACTGCTGGAAAACATGTGTTGTTACGTTTAATGGTATCCCACAAGTCCCTGAGTTTCTGTTCGTTTTTATTCATTATTATACATTCTGCTCCTCAGACAGGATATGGTCAATTATATTATTTTCAGTAACACTAAAACTTTCTTCTCCCTGCTCAAATATTCTGTTGAAAGCCTCTATTGAATCTTTAGTTCAGCTCTTGTATTTTTGAGCTCAGGAATTTCAGTTTACTTCCCTTGATATTTTTATTTATTTATTGTAATTCCCCTTTTGCTCATATATGATTTATTTCTTGATATCTTTGTGTTCTCCAAACTTTACTTAAGGTTATTTTTCTTATTCAAAAGATTTGATGTAATATATTTGATTAGTAATTCAATAACTGGACTTTTTTTGGGATATTTTCTGTCAAAAAGTTTTCTCCTGTAGATGGACCACTCCTCCTTGTGCCATTTATGTTTTGTAATTTTTTGTGAGAGCTGAACAATCTGAGTAGTATTTTGATAACTATTGAAATCTGAATCTCCCATTGCTCAAAGATTGCTGCAGCTTTTTTTTAACCTATTGATGGGTGGAGCCATTCATGTATGTCTTTTCCAAACTATTTCAGCAGAGTATAAATACATTTTTAATGTAGTAACAAGTTTATTTTCCAATATTTCTGGGTTCAGTGAGTCAACTGACCTAAATTTCATCAAGTAAAAAAAAATCAAATGTACCATCCTTTAAATTTTCTTACTGAAATACTGTTGGATGGTGCTGCAACCTCTGTGTTTGTCCCTCATTGATCTGCCACAGCAAAACAGAATTGCAAGTAAAACTATTTGGAGAAGGAAATTTCCTCTCCCTGCCTTGGTACTATCATGGAATTTTAAAAAGGAAAGCACATATTCCCATACCTCCACTGTGGGTCTGAGAGATTGAGGACTGTTACTGGGTCATGCCTATTTCTTTTTGACCAGGAATCCTGTGATTGTTTAGAGTGTCCAATACTGTTGCAGAGTTACAAATTAGTAACTCTACCATTTTTTATTCATTCATCTCATCAACCTGATGAATATTTGAATTCTCTCTTTTGACTATTCTCAATAGAGATGCTATGACCTTCCATGAACAATTTAAGTACCTATATTCAATTATTTTGGTTATATAACTAGGAGAGGACTTGTGGGATCATATTGGAAATCTATGTTTGTCTTTTTTGAGGAAGAACCAAACTATTTTCCATAGTTGCTTAACCACTTTACTATTTTATATGTGTATGTGTGTGTGTGTGTGTGTGTGTGTGTGTGTGTGTAGCCATCATAGTAGATTTGACATGGTAACTAAGGTTTTGTTTTGCATTGATGGAAAGACAAATGGTGTTTATACATTTGTCATGTGCTTGTTGGCCATTTGTATATCTTCTCAAGAAAACTCTATACAAGCCCTTTGATGAATTTTTAATTCCTTTGTTTGTCTTTTTGTTCTTGACCTAACACATTTGTTGGTTGTTTCTTAGTTTTAGATTTCCACTTATTTATGTATTTTCCATTTTCCCTGCTTATATTGATTGATAAATTCATTTCATTGTAGTCAGGGAAGAAACCTTTTATACATTCAATCTTTTCAAATTTATTGAATTTTGTTTTGTGACCTGATGTATGACTTATCCTGGAGAATGTTCTTTGGACATTTGAGAATAATGTGTATTCTGCTGTTGTTGGGTGGGGTGTTCTATATATCTATGTTAGGACTAGTAGGTTTAAATATTTCCCAAGTCCTCCATTAGCTTACTGATATTCTGTCTAGATTTTAGAACCCTTATTGAAATTGTATCCAAGTATTATGGTAGAACTATTTCTCCCTTCAAATATATCAATATTTGCTTCCTATATTTTTTCACTCTGTTGCTCATGATCTATATATTTATAATTTTTATATATTCTTTATAAAATGACACTTTATCAAAATAGAAAACTTCTCTTTTTATCTTGAACAGTTTTTATTTGGAGTATATTTTGCCTAATATTCGTATAGGTGTTCCAGCTTTCTTTTGGCTAACCTTCGTATGATTTTTAAAATGTTAATATTTGACTTTCAATCTATCTATATAGTAGGATCTAAAATGAATCCTTGTAGACAGCAAATAGTTGGATCATGTACTTTTAACCATCCTGCAAATGTCTCCCTTTAGATTAGAGACCTTGATCCCTTTATATTTAATTTTTTATTCTGTTTGTATTGTAACTTTGTGTCCATTAATGCCTCAATTATGTCCAACATTTTAGTGATTATTTTCTTATTAAAACATTTCATTCCCTTTCATTTACTTTTGTTTATATATTTTAAATTTTTCCTTATGATTATAATGGGTATTAAAAGTAACATCCTAAATTTTAACAGTCTAGTGTGATTTGATAACAACATATGTTCAATAGTATAAAAGTTTTGTTTGTATCCTTTAATCATATAGAAATAAATACTGGATTTACAAAAGGAAAATATAATACTGGCTTTTACTTTTACCACTGATTTTTTGTTCAGTCTTTTGTTACTTTCTAATTTCCATTTAATTTTTTTTTAAATTTATTCCTTTCAATTTACTTGAAAGACTCCTTTTAGTGTTTCCTTTAGGGCATATCTTATAAGGATAAATTCACTCAGATTTTGCTGATCTTGGACTGTCTTAATTTATCTTTCAGTTTTGGAGGATCATTTGCCAGATGTAGAATTCCTTGCTGACAAATTTTTGTTTTATATACATCAATCTGATGCCTTCTGGCATCCAATGTTTCTGATGAAATATAAGCTATTATTTTTATTGAAGATTCCTTAGATGTAATGAATTGTTTCACTTTGTCTCCTGCCAGTTTTATTAAAATGTGTCCTTTCATTGATCTTTTTGCTTATATCCTTCTTGGAGTTTGCTTAGCTTTGTGTGTATGGAGAATCATGTCTTTCCTCCAGTTGGGGGAGTTGTAACCATTATTTTTATAAAATTATTTCTGCTTCTTTCTGTCTCTTGTCTCCTTATTGCAAATCCCATAACAAATATAATGTTCCATTTGATGCTTTCCCAGAAGTCTCTAATTATATGTTCAATTTTTTCATCCTTTTTTCTTTCTACACCTCATATTGTATAACTTCAACTTTCCTATCTTCAAGTTCACAGATTCTTTTTTCAGCTCAAGTTTGCTGTCAAACATCTCTAGTGAATTTTTCATTTACTCATTGTATTTTCTAGGTTGAGAATTTTAATTTGTTTCTTAAAAAAATTTTAAGGGGTACCAGAGTATGAACCTGGGACCTTGTACATGTGAAAGCATGCACTCAACCACTGAGCTATACCTGATCCACAATACATAATTTTTTATTTTATTGATATTATCATTTTGTTCATGCATCATTCTCTTGGTTTCTTTTTGTTAAATGTGATAGTCTGTGTGCTTGTTCAATATCTAATTTCTTCCTAGAAAAATTAATATTTCCTCCAAATCAAAATGAAAATTTTAACTAATGAATGTCTGTTTTCATTATTCTGCCAATTATATTTCTTTGTCTACAGTGTTAATGCAAATAATATTTCACTTTGAATTTTGGTTAATTAATTAATTTTCACAGTCTAGCTTTTAATCTGAATCAGTAAAAGTATTTATATAATAATGACTAATTATCCTCTCAGTCTGAAGTTATGCCCATGTTGTCATATTTCCTTAACTCGGTTTTTTCCCCTCTTAAAATAAATCCTGATCACTATAATCAAAAGTCTGTCTTTCTTCTTTGAGTTAAATATCCCATTTTTAGTCTCCTTCTGGAGCCCAGATATTGTGAATACAGTTTTTAGATCCTTTCACCATAGCAGCTCATATGAATTTTTTAGAAGGAGATAAGAATATTCATCCACATCTGTCAAATACTACCTAAAATATCTTTCTACACTCCATCTTCTCACTGTACCCCCAAGGAAAATACTTGACACAGGGCTTGTGGAACAATCAATTAAATCTCATTTCTTCTGATGTATGTTGATTTCTCCCTCTGTATTTGAAATCAGAAAGCTTAAGGTATATGTCCGAGAGACTTAAATCTTTGGGCTGCCCATGTATCAGTTGGGCCCTGATTCTCAACAGATTTGCAACA
Source organism: Cabassous unicinctus (assembly GCA_029593785.1). Classification (NCBI taxonomy): domain Eukaryota; kingdom Metazoa; phylum Chordata; class Mammalia; order Cingulata; family Chlamyphoridae; genus Cabassous; species Cabassous unicinctus. Next base: position 9,273 of record JAQZBX010059982.1, read on the forward strand.
CTTACTCTCCAGTTCTTTGGACCCACCCACGACAACTAACAAGGAGATGATGATGGATAATGCACATCCCAAGGAACAGAGAGAGTCTACAACTGCAAGCAAGATAGTCCCATCTACCTGCCACATAAGATCTAATGTCCCTCTTAATTAGTGACAGAGTGGACATCAACATTCCAGAATCTTCAGGATTGGGGAATAAACAATGGACTAGAGGAGATTTACTGTTATTCTACTTTAAACTTATAGTTTGTTTTTCTAGTGATGGAAGAACTTTTATCATTGATGTGGAGGCAGTAGCCACCAGAGGTTCTGAGTGGAGGGAGAGGGAAAACTAGGTGTGATATTGGATCATTTTGGGGACATTGGAATTGTATTGAATTACATTGCAATAACAGATACAGGCCTTTATATATTTTGTTATAAGTTACAAAATTGTGTGAGACAGAGTGAAAACTATAAGGTAAACTATAATCTGTGCTTAGTGACAATGAATATGTGTTCATCATTTGTGAAAAATGTGCCACACTAATGAAGGATGTTGTTAATGGAGAAAGTGTGAGAGGGGTAGGGAGTGGTACATATTGGGAAATGTATATTTTTTATGTAACATTTATGTAATCTAAGTATTTTTTAAAAAATTTAAATAAGCATATAAAAAAAGAAATGACAAAAAAAAAAAGAAAGTGCACCAGGAGTTAGAAAATAAAAAGAATAAAAGTGCGTTTGTGATGTCTATTTTCTTGTTGTTGTTGGAGGCTGAGTCACTCTCTGAAAGAGATAGAGAATTAAGGACTGAGTTGTGGGCTAAATGAAAGTGGAGAAAATTTGGATCATCCATTATCATTAGTGAGAAAACCCTGGTTGCAGATTTTTTAAAAGGTATTGAAAAGTAGTTTTGAGTACCCCACAGGGCTGTCCTTCTGACTTTTATTAAAGTTAATCAGATTTCCTATGGCTAGTGTTTGCAGTCCTGTGGTGGAAACAGAGGAAATGTAAGAATGAGTTGAGTAAAGTTGGTGCTCAAAGTACAATGAACCTATTGATTATGGATGTAATGTTGGACAGAGAATGAAAGCAGAAAGGTTGTAGTGATTTAGAAGATGAAGGATGATTAAGGATATAGAGTCTTTATATTTGAAGTGCCTGTGTTCTGGGTAGAAAATTGTTTCTATGCAGATTGCTAAAACATGCTACTACATTGCATGTATGTTTGGGGATTCAACTTCTGAATCCAGATTAGCATAGGAGTCTTCAAGACGTAAATCACCATAAAAGTAATCTGTGAAGAAAGCAAGAGAACTTCTGTTTCATGTCACAACAATCAATCAAATCTGCTAGAAACTTCCCCTAAAAATAAACCCTCTGGAGATTTTAATGGTTAGATGGAAGGTGGATTCTAAAATATAACATCTAATGTCCAAAGTAAGATGCTGTCCTTTAGAGTTTGCTTTCCCTCTGGCTTCTAAAGTTTCTAGACTCATTTATAGTTCCCTTACACATGGATCTTCTGCCCCTTTTATTTTAACATATAATTAGTACTACACTTGTTAAATGTATGTCCCAGAAACTTAAATCTTTAGTCTGTACAAATACTGGATGAGCCATTAATCTCAGCAGATTTGCAACACCTGCTCACCAGTTCATTGGACCCACCCAGGACAACTAGCAAGGAGATCATGATGGATAATGTCCATCCCAAGGAACAGAGAGTGTCTGTAACTGCAAGCAACATAGTTCCATCAATCTGCTCCATCAGATCGAAGCCCCCTCTCAATTAGAAACAGAGAGGTCATCACCATCCCCCAATCCTCAAGATTGGGGAATGAAAAATGGACTAAAGTAGACTTATAAATATTATATCATAGACATGTTATTATTCTAGGAGTGGAAGAAGTTTTATCACTGATATAAAGGCAGTGGCCACCAGAGGTTCTGAAGGGAAGGAGAGGGAAAAATAAGTGTAATATGGGAATTCTCAGGACATCAGATTTGTCCTGCATGACAATGCAATGATGGATACAAACTATTATATATTTTGTGATAACCAACAAAATTGTGCAGGACAGAGTGTAAGCTACAATATAAACTATAGTCCACAGTTAGTAGCAATGCCTCAATATTTGTTCATCAATTTTAACAAATGTACTACACTAATGAAGGATGTTGTTAATGTGGGAAAATGTGGGAGGTGGAGGGGTGGAGAATATGGGAATCCGCTATAGTTTTTATAACATTTATGTAATCTAAAGCTTCCTTAAAATAAAAAATAAAAAGAGAAAACAAAAGAAAGTGTAACCATTTGGGAATGGATGGGTATGAGAATGGAGCAGTGATGGGATTGGGTTTGGCAGTGCCAGTCTGCAAGGGGGATGGGGAGGGGGTTTGTTAGGACAATCCATGGAAGAGCAGGGTTGGGGGAAGGAGCAAGTAAGTGCTAGGGATTTGCAGGTCTGTGGTTAAAACTACAATGCTGGGACTGTTCTTTTGGCAAATTTGGCAGGGGAGGGTTACTGGCTGTGGTAGTTTGGCACTGCTTAAGAATTCCAAAAATAGATATTGGATTATGTTTGTAAATTGGACTGTACCCGGCATGATTAAATTATGATTAGGGCTTTGATTGGGCCATGTTAATAGCTCACACACCAAGAAACAGGAAGATATAGCCCAGTTAAAGGAACAAGATAAGCCTCCAAATGACAAAAAGGAGTTGAGACAACTAATCATAGATGTCCAAATAAATCTCCTTAATAAATTCAATGAGATGCTAAAGAAATTAAGAATATTAAGGAGACATTGGATGAGTACAAAGAAGAATTTGAAAGCATAAATAGAAAAACAGCAGATCTTATGGGAATGAAAGGTGCAATAAATTAAATTGAAAATACACTGGAATCATATAATAGCAGATTTGAGGAGGCAAACGAAAAGGTTGGTGAGCTTGAAGAAATGGCCTCTGAAAGTAAATGTAGAAAAGAACAGATGAAGAAAAGTTTGGAAAAACATGAACAAGGTATCAGGGAGCTAAATGATAGCAAGAGATGTGCAAACATGCATTCATGGGTGTCCCAGAAGGAGAAGAGAAGGGAAAAGGGGCAGAAGGAATATTTGAAGAAATATTGGTGGAAAATTCCCTGACCCTATTGAAGGACATAGATATCCATGTCCAAAAAGCATGCCATACTCCCATCTGAAAAAATCTGAATAGACCACCTCTGAGACACAAGCTAATCAGAATGTCAAATGCCAAAGACAAAGAGAGAATTCTGAGAACAGCAAGAGAAAAGCAATGCATAACATTTATGAGATACCCAATAAGATTAAGTGCTGATTTCTCCCCAGAAACCATGGAGGCAAGAAGACAGTGGTATGATATATTTAAGATACTGCAAGAGAAAAACTTCCAGCCAAGAATTTTATATCTGGCAAGATTGTCTTTCAAATATGAAGGCAAGTTTAGAATATTCACAGATAAACAGAAACTGACAGAATTTGTAACCAAGAGACCTGCTTTGCAGGAATTACTATAGGGTGTGCTACAGCCTGAATAGAAAAGACAGGAGAAAGAGACCTGGAAGAGAGTCTAGAAATGAAGGTTATATCAATAAAAGTAACTAAAAGTGTCAAAAGAGTGGTGAAAATAAAATATGACAGATAAAACCCAAATATTCAGGAATAAACTTAACCAATGATATAAAACACTTATATTCAGAAAAACTACAGCTCATTATTAAAAGAAATCAAAAAAGAGATAAACAATTGGAAGACTATTCCATGCTCAAAAATTGGAAGAGTAAATATCATCAAGATGTCAATTCTACTCAAATTGATATACATATTCAATGCAATCCCAATAAAAATTCCACCAGTGTTTTTAAAATAAATAGAAAACATGATTATCAAATTTATTTGGAAGGGTAAGGGGTCCTGAATAGCCAAAAACATCTTAAAAAGGAAAACTGAAGTTGGAGGATGCTCATTTCTGGACTTTGGGTCATATTGCCTATCTACAGTGGTAGAAACAGCATAGTACTAGCATAAAGACAGGCACATGGACCAAGGGAACCAAAGTCATGGTTCAGAAACAGACCCTCACATCTATGTTTAAGTAATTTTTGACTAGCCTGTCAAACCCACACAGTTCAGGCAGAACAGTCCATTCAACAAATGGTGCTGAGAAAACTGGATATACATAGCAAAAGAAGGAAAGAGGACTCCTATCTTACACCTTATACAAAAATTAACTGAAAATGAATAAAAAACCTAAATTATATAAGCAAGAACCATAAAGCTTCTAGAAGAAAATGTAGGAAAATATCTTCAAGACCTGGTGGTAGTTGGTGGATTTTTAATGGAGATAAGAGGATGACTGAGATGGACTAGTGATATTTAATGTATGTAGAAGTTTTAATTAGCTTTACTGTAAAAGCTTGGAAATGTACAGAGTTGATGGTAACACATAATAGTGAGCAACAGCTAGTTTATAAAAGGAGATGTGGCTGAAAATTGTAGTCTAGGGATGTAAATGCCAATTGACAGAAAGCTAGAGAATAATGTAGGGACTGAATAGCACAGTAAATCCAGAGGTGGATGAGAATTGTGGTTGATGGTACAGGTGCAAGAGTGTCCTTTGTGAGCTAGAGCAAATTTACATCACTATTGCAGGGTAGTGAGAATGTGGAGAAGCATGGGAAAAATAAAAGTGAAGTGACCTATTGACTGTGGTTAACAGTAATAATGTAGTATTATTTCATCCATGCCAAAGATGTACTGTGTTGATAATGGGGGAGTATGGAAAATGTGTGCCAAATATTTGCTATGAACCTGGTAATAATTGGATGATATTATCTCATAATCTGTAACAAATATTCTGCAATCTTGTGGTGTGTTGATAGAGGGTATTGTTTGGGAATTCTGCATATGTGCTTGATTGTTTTTTAAGTTTACAACTTCTGAGTGAGTCAGGAGGTCATTCCAGTAGTTACACTTATGCATGTCTCAGAAGGTTCTCATTGACTGCCACAGGAAAAAGTGCTTCAAAGAGCAGGGTTCCTAAGGGCTCTAGAGGCATCTACATACTGTAAGCAGTGTAGACAATCTCAGGAATTTGGCACCCTGTCAGTGGGCCTTACTTTGGAATATATGTTCCCCAATGTAACAGACTTAGTCTCATTTATAATTTCCCTACACAGGGCTCTTTTGCCCTTTTTATTTGAAAATACAATTAGTTCTGCTTATTAAATATGAGTCCCAGTGACTTAAATCTTTGATCTGTTCATATGCAATTGAGTCCTGAATCTCAGCAGAGTTGCAAAACCTTCTCTCCAGTTCATTTGACTGTCCCAGGACAACAAACAAAAGAATGATGGTGGACAATGCCCATCCCCCCAAACAGAAAATATCTACAACTGCATAGAGGACAGTTCCAATCATCTGCCTCATGGGGTCATCTGTCTCTCAATCAGGAACAGAGTGGGCATCACTTTCCCAAAATCCTCAAGATAGAGGGATTAACAACACAAAGGGGAAATGCATGTATAAAATAAAGTAGACATTAATATTCTAGGAATGGAGGAACTTGTATCATTGCAATAAACTCAGTGATCACCAGAGGTTCTTAGGGGAGGATAGGGAAGAACAGGTACAACAAGGGACATTTTGGGGACAATGGAATTGTCCTGCATGAGACTGCACTCATGCATACAGACCTTTATACATTTTGTGAAAATCTAAGAAACCGTGGGCAGTGCAAAGTGTAAACTATAATGTAAACTATAGTCCATGGTTAGTAGCAATGCTTTAGTATGTGTTCATCAATTTAACAAATGTACCACACTGAAAGATGTTGTTAATGTGGGAATGTGTGGTAGGGGAAGAAGTGGGTTATATGGGAATCCCCTAAATGTTTAATGTTATATTTATGTAATCCATAGTTTCCTTAAAAATAAAATAATTTTAAAATTTAAAAAAAACCTGTGAGACAATAAATTGCCATTGTTTAAGGCAAAAAAAATTTTAAAAATTAAAATTAAACTAGGCTATCAACTAAAAGATTTATCACACCAAAAGTTATAGTGCACTATGTTCAAGAAAGTTTACTGCAATATTAGAGAGATTTTGAGCTTTCAGCCACAACTTCCTGTTTCCATTCTCTGGCCCACAAGACATACTTACTTTCAGGAACACAAACCTAGATGCCTGGGAAATATTTATTCTCAGGAAAACCAAAGTCGTATATGAAGAGGAGGCTTTTATGACACTTGTTACATAACCAAAACTAGGAATTGTGAGCAGGCTTAATAAATAGAAATCAAGATGGCTTAACAGAAATGAGGTGAAAAACATTAAAGTGCACATTTCTATAGCTATTACAGATATGTACAAATATATAAAATATATACATACATAAACATCACCCAGAAGCTGTAATCTAGACTTCATGGGTAACTATTTAGTATATCATAGCCCAGTTTGGCCAAGGATCAGCACCATATTTCCAGATAATGTTAGATATAATCACAGAGTTGTAAGGGACCAGCTTAGATTAACCCTGTACAGTAGCTAAATAATTGAGGTGAATGCCTCTATTCCTGAAGAAATATAAAAATATTTTCTTTTGTCAAGAGCTTCTTAGTGATCAGCTTCTCCAAACCTGTCTTCATGGTCTTGCCTCCAAGGTTGTATATCATGGGGGTTAACGGAAGGGGTCACCAAAATATAGAAAGCAGATAGAATGAGATCAAGAAATGATTTAGACCCTAAAAGAGGTTTTAGGTAAGCAGTGAAAGCAGTTAAGAGGAAAAACGTAACTGTCAGGTGGGGGAGGCAAGTGGAATATATTTGTGACCATCCTTGTGTGGAGGGAATCTTTCTGATAGTAGAGAAGATATAGATGTATGAAATAATTATGCATATAAAGGAGCAGAAAGCCAGTAGTGTACTAAGGAGAATAAGCACAGTCCATAGTTATATGCTCCGAACATAACTAACAACTGGGGAATATCACAGAAGAAATGTGGTATTTCATTGAGTCCACAGTAAGGTAAAGTAAAGATGTTTGCTGTGTGTATAAGTGATATCAAGCTGCCACTGAACCAAGACTCAGCCACCATTTGTACACACGTGCCCCTGTTCATGATGACGTCATAGTGGGGGATGGCAAATGGCATCATGGCAGTGGAAGGACATCGCCACCAGGAGAAACAGCTCTGCAGCTGCTGAAAAAGCACGAGAAAGATCTGGACAATACATCCAAGGAATGAGATGTAATTACACTATGTCAAGGAATCTACAACAGTTTTGGGCACAATGGCAGAAATGAGGCAAAGACCAATGACAGATAGATTCTTTAAAAAGAAGTGCATTGGGTGTGTTGAAGGGTAGGTCCAAGGCGTTATGGTGATGATGAGGATATTTCCCATCAAAGCAGATAGATAAAAGTACAAGAAAAATTACAGCTTGTAATAACTGAAGATGCCATGGGCCAGCAAAACCCAGGTGAAGAAATTCTGTCACCATTGAGATATTGTTCATTCTTTTATGACATACTGCAATATAAAAGAGAAGTAAGTTATGATTTAAGGAATCAAGAATACCAAGTGTCCTTATTTAATGGTCAGCAGGAGCTAATCAATATGTGATGTCTGTATCTGTGTGTGTTTGTGTTGTGGTTGTGTCACAAAATTAGAGCTTTAAGAGCAGATTTGCTTCAACCATAAAATAAAGTTTATTACTCATATGTTCCATAAGTGCTCTGTTTTATAAAATTTTCTGTTTCTATTTATAAGCATCTAGGTATGTTGATGATATTTAGGCACATAAACCCATTGTTTTTCCTGCTACTCACTATCAGAAAATTGGCTGGAGAAAGTACCCTGTGCATCAGAGAAAAGGATCTTAATTTACATATGAGAGAATATGAAGGAAAACATATGGACTCTCGCTGATGTCCATGCCACAGCCTGTTTCCATTATGCTTTGCAATATATCTTTGTCAATTAATTCATTTGACTTATAATTCTTTTTCTTTATTTGTCTTATAAATATATCTGAAAAAATATTTGACATTTTTCTCCACACTTTCTTTAAATTTCCTTTCTTCCTATTCTATTTAAATTCTTTAGTATATTCTGAGATTTTTAGATTG
>JAQZBX010059983.1:0-17406 GCA_029593785.1 Cabassous unicinctus
ATGTTTCCAGTATGGGAAAATGAAGTTTAAAAATATCCACTAAAAGCATTGGTACAATATGCATCTCAGTTGTGTCCAGGACAGAGTTTTCATGATTATGCAATAGTTTTCCAATTCTCAGCCTTCAGAAGCAAACATCTGGACAGGATTATAAATTCCCTGTAGGTAGAAAAGGGTCCCTTATTGCCACTTACCAGATGACATGTTCAGTTCTAGGCCCAATGACACAGCCTTCTCTATTCCATAACCTTCATCCTTTTCTTATCTTTATGACCCAGGAAAAATGTTATCCTCAAAACTCTCAAATTTTACAATTTTCCACAATCACCAATCTCTTGGATGCCTATTCAAAATACTGATTCTCTGGCCCCATCAGCAGTAATTCTGATTCTTAAGGTCTGGGTGGGTACAGGAAATTGGCATTTTTACCTCCCCTGGTAACTCTGGGTATGCAATTTTATAAGCCCACTTGAGAAACACTACCCTAGGCCCCGAGCCTCTCTCGATGTACCTTTGTGTGTGCGTCCACTTTGCACAGTCATCTTCATTAAAGAACACCCTCTCACATCACACTCTAAGCCAATTAATCTGATTTCTCTAATCATGAGTGTTCTAATCGCTCACTTTTCAGAGTGGTGAGAGATTTCTCAGAAACCACTTTGGATTTTGGAGAAGTGGACTGACTGCATCAGCACTGATTTTGTTTTTCTAATGGGGGCAGAGGACAAAATTAACCTTTCATTTTCTGGATTGAGGCAATCATTTATTCCAAAAAGGAAAGCCATTAAAATACTCACTGGATCATTTTGGTTGCTTACATACCAAATAGATTTAGTAATTCAGATTAGTGAGTATGAACAATGCCCAAGTTGTGGGTTAGGAGTGGCAGGGAGAATAAGGAAGGAGAGTGGGAGAAGAGGTTGATCAAGATATTTTATTTGGAGGATTCCTATGCCAACCTGAGCATTCCAAGCACAAGTGGCTCCTAACATTTGGAGCTCCTTTGAGGATCTGATTAAAGATCTGAATCCCTTCACCAGAAAAAAGTATGTAGACACACATACACATAATATTTTCCAAACAACTTGAGGAATGTCATGGACCCACAAAAGCACATTGAGATTTAGAACTTGTGTCTGAGAAGATTTCCCTCACTTTGGGGAATCTAGCAGCTACCTCAGACATCTCACATTGGTCTTTACACTTTATATAAGAATCACCAGGGGTAATACTAACCATGCAGGTGCCTGGCCTCCATCCTTGGGGATGATGACGCTGTGGGTCTGAGGCACAGCCCAGAACACTGTGTCATTTAAGGATCTCAGGTGATTCTCATCAAGGTGATAACAATCACAATTTAAGAAACCATATTCTAGAATCTGGGCAGTGATGCAGGGAGAAAATGATGGTCAACGGGTAAAAGTATAGTGTGTTAGTGAGGGTTCTCTAGAGAAACAGAACTGACAGAAGATATCTGTAAATATTATGAGATATTATAAAGTCTCATGTGACCATGGTGATGCATGATTCCAAATTCTGTAGGGCAGGCTGCAAACCAGGGGCTCCGATGAAGGTCCTCAATGAATTTCCCCGGAGAACCTGGCTGTCTGTTCTTTTATCTTTTACTTTTTAATTTTTAAAAAATGTTTGGTTTGACTGTCTGAAGTGGACATGAGAATTCTCTCTCTGAATGCTGAAATCACTTCACCTTTTAAGGCCTTCAACTGCTTGGATGAGATGTTTCTCATTGTGGAAGGCAATCTCAGTTGAGTGTAGATGTAATCAGCTGAAGATGCAATCAACTCATTCATGATTTAAGCCCACGAAATATCCTCACAGTACAATTAGGTCAGTGCTTGCTTGACCAAACAACTAGGCACCATTACCTGGCCAAGGTGACCATGAACCTGAACATCATAAATATGGTATAGAGACCATTTCTCTATACCACATGCAAGCACAGGGCTAGCTATTCCCACTCCAGACCCTAATTTCAGTGACCCTTCTGTTCAGCTTGACTACACTGTGACATCATTCTCATTTTTCCCATTGGAAATTACTCCCAATGCCCACTTTAACTTCATATTTTCTGCATAAAACGTTAAGGATGGGGGTGGGCAAGGAGAGAAATATTTCTCTCACCCATGACTTTGAAATGTGGGCCTAGGGCCCATCCTTTTTCTGCAAGAGCCTACCTCTGTTTGCATTCATGGGATTGTAACTCTTACAACGCAAAAGAGGTGTGGGTATGTTTCCTGAAAGCAACTTTGCCAGACGTTTTGAAACAGCCCAGAGATCTTCCCTAGGCTGGCAGCAGCCATAAGTAAGCTATTCTCTATACTTGTCAGAGTTAAAACTTGTGCTGGTGGGTGACAATACCGTAAAAGGAAGCTTAGACCTAGTCCTGACTGAGATGGCAGGGTCATCATTTGCCTCACTGATATATCCAGACACTGGTCAGAATAAAGTACAAAATCCTAATCCTTCTTCTCCCATCCACATTCAAGCGAGGCACTTAACCAAATAACTCTTTCAAAATATCTATATATCAAATTACTTTTCAGACAAAAATCACATTTATCTTAGCTCAAAGTGCAAATACAGCAAGTCAGGTCACAGTTTCAAGATACAGATTTAAGTATAAAGAGAAATTGATATACAAAAAGAAAGTGTAAGTAGCACAAATAAAGCTCAATTTAAAAAATCAAGTAACTTTGAAAACCTTTAGACTAATTTATTCCACTTGCACCAATAGAGAAATGCTTTAATTTACTGATGCCAGTAGTGCTTTGCAATGGAAAAGGATTCCTCAAAGAGTGAACCACCCGAAATCAGTCAGCTTCTGACAAGTGTGGAAGTGCTCAGGGATGGCTATTTCTGATTCAGCGACTTCAGATACTTACTTCACCCACTTATATGGTCCAACCCATGATATTTTGATTTTTAGGCAAATTCTAAAAAATGTTTGAAGTGCAATATGAGCCTTACACCACCACTACTAAGATCTCTTTGAAATGGACACTATATATTTGGAAGATTTAAAGACCAATTCCAATTTCATGCCTATTACAGCAGAAAAGAGATAAGTTAATGCTTCCACCAGTACTTAAAACCTTATATAAGGTTAGCAATATGGCCTTTAAAAATTTCCTCAAAAAACTGGACTTAAAAATATATTTATTTTTTTCTACATATCCAGAATTTGTATGTAAAGTAGAAAAAGTTCCCACTAGAAAGATAATTAAAGATGTTAATGTTCTTTCTATCACTTAGTAGCCAAGATAAAAGCTTATTTCTGCTCCCCAGAAGCAATGTTAGCTACTAGTTTCAATTCAGGAAAATGTGTATCTTCAGGAAGTTCTATGAGAAATGTTTATTCAGTCTTTTTCTCAAACTTCTTCATCTTTTCAGTGTAGGCAATAAACTAAGAGTTCATTCCAAAAATTCTATGTCACCATTTAAATGTCAAAGCTTAGTTTCCGAGGATGTTCATGAGATGAAAACCATGATGCCAAGAACCAGTGTAGAAAGAGATAAGATTTAAAGGGTTGAGAAGAATATCATAACCACTATGGACATCAATAGTTTCTATCAAACACATGGTTACCCATGCCCAAAGAAGAATTACAGGATCACACAAAAGCATGATTCCAATGAAAATTCTAGTTCCAAGAATTAGGGTTTCCAGAGGATGTGCATATTCAGCTTCCCTTCCAATTGGAGCCTGAAACTCATGATGAATTTTATGAATATACTTATATATTTTTCTGTGGTGTAAAAGCCTATGTGGAAAATAGTGGCAGGTGTCCTCAATCACCTCACAGCAAAAGTATCTTGCCAAAAGCATATACCATCTTGGCATTCTTTCCCAATTGTAAGGAAATCCCAATTGATTAGGTTCCACAAATCAAATAATACAAACGTGATTAAAGAGAAGCACTTTAAAACATTTCCATTGGCCTTCCCATGTTTCTGATATATTCTTTTGAATTTTGCACTTTTTCATGTAAGGTACAAATTGAAACAAAAATCCAGGTAAAGAGAACAAGAAATACAGGGCCTTATGAAACATAAGGGATCCCCATGCCGCAATCTGGAAATTTGTGTAATTACTCAAGATATAATTCCAAACATTTTTAAATGGTTCTTGCAGAGGATTATCAGGAATAAGTGACTTGACCTACTCCACAGCCAAGGATGCTGAACTAGAGATGCTGACACTTTGATTTGTTGCCATTTTTCAAATCCCTGCAGATAGCCTAATGATTCTGGACTGTCATGGAGGATGATGGGCCACCATGAGGCAGGCTCGGCCAGGTGCTGGGGCCTCACAACCTGCCCCCCCAGGCTCAGAGGGGAGGCTAAGTATATGTCAAATCTTAACTTTTCCTTGCAGAGAAATGCTCTGTTGCTCAAATGGCATCGACCTCAGCTAACTTTCACATCCCTGGCTTATCAAAGTACCTTCTTTCATCCCTTAACATAAATAAAGATTGCTTTCATATCATATGAGAAGAAATGAAAGAAGAGATGGGCACTAGTGCTTTGACGCAAGAGGACATTTCAGTAGCTCTCATCAAGGCAAAAGAAAAACAACCAAATTTGATTAGTATTTTATTGTTGACTCACTGAGATGGTTTCCTTGGCAACTAACATGGGAGGTGATAGAGCTGGAAGAGCTGAAAGCTCCTATCCAACTTCATCCACAGCTGATTAAAAAGGCTTTCAGACAAACAGTGCTGATAGCAAAGGAACAGTGGAGAATAAGATGGTGGAGAGTGGCAGGGGTAGCAGGGAGGGAAAGCAAGGCAACTGTTTAAGTACCACCAAAGTTTAAATGAAACAGAACAAGCTAGAATTACTGCTATATTTACATTCAAATCAATTAGACTCAATCAAATCTATTTTATGTTGCTGTATATCTTCTATGGGATACCTTGAGATGAAAAGGATAGAATCTTCTCAATTAGAAAACAGCCAACAAATATTTTATTAAACACCTAGTGAGACTTGCACTGTGGAAGTTGATGGAGTTTCAAAGAACAAAAAAGACAGCTTGGGATTTTGCAAACTTGGATAGTATGAACTTCCAATAGAAGAGATATGTAAGAAGGTGTGGTGGGACTCTCAACCTTGCATCAGAAAACATGAACACACTGCTGGGCTCTTATCAAGATATGTCTGATAAGAAAAAAAAAGCAATAAAGTGTAGATGTTCTGAGATGTGCTATAGAACATAGATGGAAAATAAAATGCTCAGAGGTTGCCATATCCTCATGATAGTTTTGTGGATAATCATACATGATTTTTTTTTCTTGTTTTTCCAGAACTCTTTCTATTTCTTAAACTTAGTCTGTAAATCTTGGTAAAGATGTCAGCTCTACATACTCAGATTCTACTTTGTTCCTCAACTGAAGGCATAAGCCACACTCAGATAATTTCATCCTTGGAATCCTGTACAAATAACCGCATTTATTGGGTGTTTTAGTTTGCCAAAGGGCTGCTGATGCAAAGTACCAGAAATGGGATGGTTTTTATAAAGGGGCTTTGTTGGGGGTAAAAGCTAACAGTTCCAAGGCCATGAAAAGTCCAAACAGAGGCACCACCAGTAATGCTGTCTCACCAAGGTCAGCTACTGTTGATCCTCGAGTGTTGCCATGTGGTGAAGAAAGATGGCTGCCAATCTCTACCGAGTTTTCAGTCTTCCCCTCTGGGCTCACTGTCTCCTCTTGAGCTGGTCTGAGGGCTCAACCTCTTGGGGCTTCATGCTTAAGTGAACCTGTAGTCCTCTTTCTTACATGGCAGGATCAAACATCATGGCTTCCTTTCCCTGTGTCTGAGTCTCTCTCTGTGTTTCCATTTATATCAGATCCAGCATGGAGGCAGAGTCTTGACCTGAGTCATGCCTCGATCAAAAGCCCTAAACTGATCTTATCAAGTAATCTAATAAAAAGACCCTCAACTGAATTTAATGCAATCAAAGGGTATCACACCCAAAGGAATAGATCAGTTTACAAACATAATATTTCTCTTAAGATTCATAAAATAATTTCAAACTGCCACATTGGTCAATTTGCTATAGCAATACAAAATTCCTTGAATTTGGTATGTTAAGATATGAGTTTTCCACATAGTATAAAAATCCATTAAAACTTACATAAATTTTAATAGAATTCAATGCCATGTCTGTGAAGGCATAATTGAGGAAATACACCTAGATATGGTTAAAGACTTACGTACAACAATATTATCATAGCATGATTTATAATAGTGTAAAATTCAACATGATACACCTGTCCATCTATACAAAATTGCATAAATAATGACCCCCTCCATATATAGTTATTGGAAATCATGTTTGTAAATATCAAAGGTACACAAAAATGCTTAATACTGCATAAACTGCAGAGTGAAAAGAAACAGATTGCAAAATAGGATAAAATAGTATATAAATGATACATTTATTCATAAAAACCTTGAAGGACATACCACTTATTTATGTAACAGTAGTGTGACAGTTGGAAGCTGGGTGGACCCCAGAGATCATGTCCTTAGAGCTGATCCATTCCTGTGCATGTAAAACCTTTTGTAGGTGGGAACTCATGATTAAATTACTTAGTTGGGGGCCTTTGATTGGATTGCATGACCCAGGGTGGGTCTCGATCCTCTTGCTGGAGTCCCTCATAAAGGGAAGAGGGCTGCAGAGACAGAGAAAAGCCTCCAGAAGTTGAGGTCAGCAAACCCAGAAGAGAGAAGAGCCACAGATGGAAGGACCCAGAGGCTTGGCTGCTGAGGCCTGAAGGAGAGGGGAGCAGATGCTGCCATGTGTCTGGTCACACACAGCTGCAGCTCAGAGAGAAAGGGTCTCTGATAATGCTTTGATTTGGAGACTTTCACAGCCTCAGAATTGTATGCTTTGCCTAATAAATTCCCACCATAAAACCCAACCCATTTCTGCTGTATTTCTCCCAGCAGCTTTTAACAAACTAAAACAAGTAGTTATCTCTAAGTACTAGAATTAAGGTTAAATTCTGATTTCTACCTGACATTGTGTCTGCGATTTTTCAATTGCTCAATAATGAGCATGTGCTATTTTTGCCCATTTTAAAAACTGAGTTTATTTTCTTCTTCTTAAGTTCTTTATATATTCTGTATATAACTCCTTTATCAAGTTTTACTAATACTTCCTCACAGTCTATGGCGTGTGTTTTCATCTTCATTTTGTTAACATTGTTTTTTGTTGAGCAGAAACTTAATTTCAGTGAAGCACAATTTATCAATGTTGAATTTCTCCTATATTTTCTTCAAAAAGCTCTACTGTTCTAGGTTTTAAATTTAGGACAACAATCCGTTTTGAATACAATTTGTATATGGTGTGAAGTCAAGTTTCCTTTATTTTTTGCATATGGATGTTCAATTATTTCAGCACCATTTGTTAAAAAGGCTATATCCTCCCTCCATTGAAGCTTGTACTTTTGTTGATTTCATTATATATGTGGGTTTATTTCAGGACTCTTTATTCTGTTCTACTGATTTATGTGTCAATCCTTTCTTCAGTGCCATACTTCCTTAATTACTATAGCTTTATAAGAAGTCTTGAAAACAGGTAGTGTGAGTCCTCCAACTTTTTTCTTTTCTCTCAAAATCATTTTGATCATTTTAGTCTCTGCCTTTCCAAATAACTTTTGGAATCAGCTTGTCTGTTTCTACAGAATGTCCTGCTGGAATTTTATGTGTATATATTTATATATGTACAAAAAGAGCTAAGGCCAGTCAACAGAACATAGGCAATGTCCTTCTTTCTAGTTATAAAAATGCCCACAGAGTCCCTGGCCTTGAAGCTGTTTTTGCAATACCAAGTGAATGGTTTCCTTGATGCAGGAAATGTGGCATTCTGATTAAAATGCTATCAACCGCAACTAGAAAAATAAAAAAGAGCTAAGAACATTTTCTTAGAGAACCATAATTCCATTATCATATCTATTTTTCTCCAAACAAAAATTCAACCAAGGTGCATAAATTGCATTGATCTTTGTCTTTTTAATCTCTTTTAATGTAAAACAGTTCCCTTGCTTTTTTGTTTTGTTTTTCATGATACTGATTTTGAGTTTGTTTGTTAGTTTTGAAGAGTCTAGGTCAGTTGTCTTGTAGAATGTCCAACAATCTGAATTTGTCTAATTGCTTCCTTATATATACATTCAGGTTACATTTATGGCAAGATTAATTTATAGGAGATATTGTGTACTTCCTAATGTCCTACATCAGAGAACATGTAATGTCTTGTTGCTTTACTATTATTAATGTTAAGTTAATCATTTGTTTAAGGTGATGACCATTAGCTCCCTTTATTTTAAAAGTATCTCCCCCCTTAATAATTAATAAGTAACCCTGGAGTGATATTTTGCAACTGGGTGAATATCTTATATCCCCACAATGCCACATCTGAATTTTAACATTCACTAATGATATTTGTCTAGAGAAATTATTACATCAGAGGCTTTTAAATGGCTGATCCTATTTAGTAGCTGGAAGAACTTTCTTCTCCTTACCATCAGATCCTGTCCCTTTTGAACATCGCAATAGCCTCTTGGGTTATTTTTAAATACAATGTGTTATAATCTTTTACTATCTTTATACTTTTTGATTCTCTAATTATATCAAATTTGACCAATAGGTGCCCTTTTAGGTCTCCTCTTATCTCCTTTTGACATGACCCTTTGGTCTTTGTGTACTTCCATGCTTTCTGGATCTTCAGGCTTTTCCAGAGTCACTTTATATTTTTCCTTTCCCAGATCTGGAATCGTTCACATCTCCAAGGAGCCCAGTTTCTTTCATTAGGGGATGGTATTGAAAAATTAACATCAATGTTATGTACATTCCTTGTTACTCAGGTGCCATAATTTCTAGGACAGAGTTAGGAAATAAAATTTTTAAATGAATTCACACTAATATTTCCAATTCAAATTTAACATTACATAGTTTTTCCTTAGCTTTTTAAATGCTATAATTGTATTTCTTTTTCTCTCACAGTGATAATCTTGATTCCTTACAATAGTATATTTACTTATTTGTTTATCTTATATTATAAATTAAGCAGTTTCAGAATTAAAATAATATTACAACTAACAATAAACCTATTAAGTAAAGTTTTACTTTTCTTTGCAGATCCTTCAGCCCTTACAATTGATCCCACTAAGATTTTATAGTTTAGATACTATATCCAAAGGTATTTAAATTAATTCCTCTCCCTGCATGGTTATAGTATCAATTGCATGCAGTTAGACTCATTTGTTTCTCTTCAAATTAAATGTCAGGATTTGCGTTTTTATCCTTTTTTACTTAGTTTCATTTTTTTTATATATGTATAATATTTGTATAGCTCAAATTATAAATTATATTGAAAAACGTTAACCCTTTCACACCATCCCCATTTACACTCAATGGATAACCATCTTCATTTGTTTCTGTTTTTCCTTTTTTCCCTTCAAAATAAGCAAATGCATGCTATCTATGACTATTTCCTCTTCTTTCTTACATATTATATACAAGCTTTTGCACTTTGCTTTCTTTACTTAAAGAATATGGAAATCACTCATATCAGTTCATAAACATGTTTCTTATTCTTTTTTATGGCTTCATAGAAATCTATATTTCATTTTTACAAGCCATTCACTTTTGCTTTTCTGTGAAGATCATTGGACTCATTGGGGAAGTCAGTGCTTTGCTTTGTAGAATCAGTCTTAGTAAAAGGAAAAATGAGAAAAAGAAAGGCAGAACCAGTGGGACTACTTAACCTAATTGGACATAGAATTAAGAAAAAAAAAAAGGTCCTTTGTGTATGATCTGTGAAATCATTTAAAAATGAGCATTTTGGTAATAGTTTCAAGACAACAAAATGAAGTAGAGAGTTCCCCTTTAATTCCTCAATCCTGAGATAGTAATAGTAAGGAAAATAAAAAGGATAGCACCCTTTTTAACTTAATAATACTCTCCAAACCAACCTCATTTTGTCCCAGGCCTCATCCACCCCTAGCCTTCCCCAGCTCAGGAAACTGCAATCACTATATCACCATAAGACTATGTTTTCTACTCTCATTTTTGTTTGCCTATCCCCTGTCCTCTCCCAAACAGTTCCTCCTTCACAGTGAAGCAGGAGTGATGTCTCTAGAATAAAGTATGGTAACAAATCTCCCTTATTAAAATCATTTATGGATTCCCATTGTTCAATGAACAAAGTCCAAATGCCTTAGCACAGCTATGAAGCTTTTCTGTGTCCACATCTCTGGCACATTTCTGTGTCCACAGTGCTCTGCAGAGTGCAGACTTAAGGCGCTCTTGACATTCCTTCAACACAGCCCACACTCTCTCAATCCAGGGCTTGACTTGTCCTCATTTCTTTTAGGCTAGATCTCCATCATACTCTCACTCTCCTCTAGAGCATTTGGAGGGAGTGCAATCCTGCTGATACACTGATTTCAGAATTCTCGCTTTCAAACTATGATAAATTTATGTTACTGTGTGCAACCCTATTTGTAGTAACTTTTTATAGCAGCCCTGGAAAACATACATAGGGCTATCCAAATTGTCTATGTCTGCTTGAGTCAATTTTGGAGGGACTTTTTAAAAATGATTTTCATCTATTTTATCCAAGTTATTGAATTTATTAGCATAAGGTAATTAGTTACTAATATTTCCTTTTTACCTTGATGTCTATAGAAACTTTTTATTTTTTTATTTTTTTATTTTTTAAAAGATACTTAGATTACATAAATGTTACATAAAAAATGTAGGTGATTCCCATATGCCCCACTCCCTACCCCTCCCACACACTCCCACATTAACAACATCTTTTATTAGTGTGGTGCCTTTGTTACAATTGATGAGCACATTTTGGAGCATTGTCGCTAAGTGTGGATTATAGTTTACATTATAGTTTAAACTCTCTCCTGCACAATTTTGTAAGTTATGACAAGATATATAATGGCCTGTATCTGTCATTGCAACATCATTCAGAACAATTCCAATGTACCAAAAATGCCCCCATCTTACATCTATTTTTCCCCCTCTCCCTCACCTCAGAACCTCTGGTGGCCACTGCCTCCACATCAATGATAAAAGTTCTTCCATTGCTACTTAAACACCATTTTCATGAAAGTCCCCTTTTGCTAATTTTGTGTTTTCTTTTTTTTCCTTTTTTAGTAGTCTTTCTAAAAATTTTATTAATTTTATCAATCTTTTCGAATAGCTAGCTTTTGACTTTAATTTTCTCTACTTTTCTTATCTGAAAAGAGTTATTTACACACTGTTCATTATTCTTTCCTTCTACTTACTTTTGGTTTAGTTTGCTCTCTTTTTCTAGCTTCTAGGGTAGGAATTGAAATTCTTGATTTTTAACCATGCTTCCTGTTCTAATACAGGCATTTCCACTATTTTTGAGTACCGTTGTGGTAGTTTTGTGTGGTGTCAACTTAGCTAAGCTGGAACGGCCTTCCCTTCACACTATGATTTTTCTTTCTTACAAAAGAAATTTATATAAGATTTGGAAGACATGAAGAGGAGTCCATCCATTCTGAAGGTCACCAGGCACTGCTGCAGATTGAAATGTTGTCTCTGACCTGCTGACTCAACCATTTGGCTTGGGGCAGCAGCCTGGTCTGCAGTTCCTCCAGCTCTCATTGAATCTCCTTTTATAGCTTCTCTGAGTCCTAGTTCAGGTGCAATGTGCAGCTTCATGGAGAAGGGTGTCAGAATAATTCTGCAGGCTAGCAGTGTCATTGAGCCTGGTGGAAATGAGGAATAGATATAACTTCCAATTTGTCCTCAGGATTCCAGGTTACCAAGAGTTCCAGTTTGTCTTCACTCTCCCATTCTTCACCTCCAGGTTTTCTTTGTCACTACCAGCCCTTTGACCTACAGTGAGTTCAGTTCCTGCACAAGACACAGAAAACTGCCTCTATTGTGTAAGGTCTGATTTCTAAAATAAATTGTGTTTCATATCACTAATAGTAGTTGTACTTCCCCGATTGAATTTTAATGAATATAACTGCTTAAGCTGAATCCCACAAATTGTGATATGTTGTAATTTTATTATCATTCAGTTAGAAATTAGAAAATACTTCTAATCTCCTTATGATGTCTTCTTTTATCCATAGAATTGTGTTATTTAATTTGAAAATATTGGGTCATTTTTTTAGATATCTTTATTGATTTATTTCTCACATAATTCTTTTCTTATCAGAGAATCTTTTGAAATATATTGAGAACGAATTGGCCCAAGATATTGTCTCTCTTGGTGAACATTCCACAAGTACTTTAAATGACTTTGTCCTCAGAAGTTGTTAGATATAATGTTTTATAAATGTTAATTATGTCATATTGGTTGGTAGTGTTATTTAGATCTTCTATACTTGTATTAGTCAGCCAAAGGGGTGCTAACGCAAAGTACCAGAAATCTGTTGGTTTTTATAAAGGGTATTTATTTGGGGTAAAGCTTACAGTTACAAGGCCCTAAAAAGTCCAACTCAAGGCTGCTTTCTCACCAAAGTCAGCTGCCATGTGTTGAAGCAAGATGGTGCCGATCTCTGCCTGGTCTCTCCTTCCTTCTTCCTCTTAAGTCTTCATGGGCCCAGCATCTTCTGATTCAGATATAGGCTGGCATAGGGCTTGTTTCTCAGGACTTCCTGTATCCATGTGGCTTAGGGCTTGTTTCTTTCCAGGCCTTATCAGCTGCTCAGGTGCTCTGTTCTCTTTAGCTGGAAACTATCAGGTGAATGGCTTACCTCTCACTGGGGCCCCAGGATCAAACATAACAGAGTGCTCTCCTCTTCTGCATCTTCTTCCATGAGTGTCCATTTATATCAGCCCACCAAGAGAGCAGGGACTTAACCAGAGTCATGCTCTACTGGCATAGTTGAATCAAAGCCCTAATCTTAACGTAATTTAATCAAAGGCATCTCAGCTGAATCTAATACAATCAAAGGGTATCAGACCCAGAGGAATAGATTAGTTTACAAACATAATCTCTCTTTTGGGGGGTTCATAAATAACCTCAAACTGCCACAATCCTTGTATTGATTTTTTTTTTGTTTAGCTGTTATTGAAAAGGGCTTGTAAAAAGTTTCAACTATGGTTGTCAATTGGTTTATTTCTCTCTCTAGTTCTGCCAAGTTTTGCTTCATGAAATTTGATGTTCTGTTGTTAAGAGCATGTATCTTTAAAATAGCCAAGTCTTCCTGATGAATTTCATTTTACCACTATTGAATGTCCTTCTCTCCTTTTTAACTTTTTTGTCCTAATATCTACTTTATCTGATGTTAATAACCACCCCACTTACTTACACTTACAATCTATTTGCATCTTTAAATATAAAGAATGTTTCTTTTAGGCAAACTATAGTTGGATCTTGCTTTTTATTCCAGCCTGAAAATCTCTGCATTTTACTTGGCATATTTAGACCATTAGTATTGATGTAATTATTCATATGATTGGGCTTAAATATACTATCTTGCTGTTTGTTTTTATTTGTCCTTTTTATTTGTTTTTCTCTTGTTCTTTTTTTGACTTTGTGTTCCTTAGATTTTTTTTCATGTTACATTTAATTTCCTCTGTTGAATTATTATCTATACATATTTTTATTGTTTTAGTGGTAGCTCTAGGGTTAATAATATGCCTTTTAATTTGTCCAACTCTATATTTAGTCAATATTGTACCAATTCACACTAAACACTTCCATGTTCAGAAATGCAATAACCTTACAACAGTATAATTTCATTTGCACGGCCTGCCATGGCCTTTCTGGTGTCTCAGTTGAATACCTGGAATGTTAATGAGGTGTTAAAACTGTCTTTCCACTCTGGCTGGGCCAGGATGCCAAGTTTGCCTGGCACTGCTGGACAACTAGTATCTCTGTTCCATTCTCCTGCCTCTGGTAAGCCTCAGACCATTCATCCTGCTCATGTGAAGCCCAGCCCCGGGTCAAAGACTTGTGCAGAACTGCCCGCATCCCCACAGACTTCTGGAGCCCCACTCTTTGTAGCTCCAGCCCCCTCTTCTCTGGTAATCTCACTGCACATTTCAGACGCTCAGCTTCATCAGGTTAGCAAGACCAGTTTGCTTTGCTGATTTCTATCTTGCTGCACTGTAGTGGGGAAACACTCAGGTAGGGAAGGGGCTAATATAAGGCTCACCTTATTAGTTTCCTAGTTTCTCCTAGTTTCTCTAGGAGATTGAGGACTTACACAACTGGTTGTCCAGTTTCAGGCTTGCATACCGTGGGAGGGCTAGCTCAGTATCCATTACAACTTAGTCAAAACCAAGAGGCTTTAGGCACATTTTATAAGAAATAGGGTCTATTTCAGGAGAATAGATTCATGACATATATAAATTAGAAACTTGTGGAGTTTAATTCCAATTTCCTTTCATTTGGACTTATCTGTTTGAGAATTCCTACTGGTGCAGCTTGAGTTTAAGAAGATATCATATAGGTTCTTGTAGTTTCATTTTACTTATTCTGAACATTTAAGAATTCTCTCCACAGTTTTCATCTGCTTGAGTCTCTCTTTTTTTTTTTCTTCTTGAGCTTCTTCATATTTTTTTCTTTTCTTTTCATTTAACAAACACTTGTAAAGGTCCTACTATGGGCTTGACATTGTTCTAAATGCTTTACAGATATTAATTCATTTAATTATTCAGTGCAATGGATGAAGTGAAAATAAGAGTAGTGGATTCAAGGTAAATGTTCCTTACTATTTTCCTTCTAAAAAACAAAATACATTTTTCATTTTGCTCGCTCCTCCCTCCTTTTTTAAGCTATTAGGAAATAGTGGGAAAATCTCTGTTAAGCTTTATTTTGGAGAAATGTAGAATGCTTATGAACCATGTTTTTTGTGAAATGTTAGGCAATTAACTCTGCTTTATGCTTTATCTTGTGCTATAGAGACTCAGAAAAAGTTACACCATTCCTCTTATTAGCTGACTAATTTTGATATAGGAGGAAATTCTCTTGTTAAGCTTTTTTTTTTTAATTTTAACTTCAATGTTATAGAGATCCAGCAAACTGAGTTTTAGCTCCAGTAATAGTTACATAGAAAAGATTTTTAAAACAATACATTACTAATTTACACTGCCAGGATTTATTTATATTTTAGTTTTTCTGGCTCTGGAACTGCGGTCAAAATGCCTCAAGAGAAGTCCACAAATATGACTTTCAGTATTCAAGTAATATGGGCTAAAAAGTAAAGCAAATTGAAGAGGAAAAATTGAAAACCCAAAGCATTACTACCATCCTCTCCTATTTTCAACAAAACACCCAGTGTATTCATTTTTTCCCTTTATCAGGACAATACTCTCTTCATAGAATCTGCCACATTATTGACCAAAGTCCAGAGTGATGGAAAATCATTTTACCTACAGCAGGACAGACACCAAACTGTAAGAGGACATGGGAGCCAGGAGTTCAGTCTTGACTTTGGCCTTTCAGCACAGACCTTCCCAAATGGCACTCCATAATGTGAGCTTTTTAAAAACCTCATTCCTGGCCCATGCATATTGTTGTGAAAGCTTCATAAATCAATGAATGGGCATATCTTACCCTAGGTGGCTCATAAAGAATGGAAAACCCTTCTTATACAAGACCCTTCTATGGAGGTGGCCTCCTCCATCCTGGACTGGAGATTTCATTTGCCTGCCAAAGTGAATGTACCTATTTTAGAGCCAGAGAAGGTCCTTAAGGGCAGCTGGGGTTCTTGTTCACATCCAAATACCACCCCAGGACTTTCACTCATGATTTCCCTCTTCTTTGAACACGCCTCCTCCTTCATTCCTCCTGACTTACTCCTCATCCTTAGGTCTCCATGTGAAGATACCCCCTACAGGATCCAAACTTAAATGGATCCTCCAAATATAGTCTCTTATAACTCTGTGTTCTTGTCCTTCAAAGAATTTATTGCACTATTTAAACATGCAATCTGTGTTTGTTTGCCTATTTACTGCTTGTCTCCTACATTGGATTATATGCTTCATAAGGCCAGGGACCAGTTCTATCTGACCAACCATAGCAGGCATGGTTTTCTAGCCCAGCGGCCCATAGTGGGCATTCAGTATATACTTGTTCACTGAATGAATGAACCATTTTTCCTCCACCCACATCCCCACAGAAGACTATGGCAGCCATGTGGAAAGAGCTTCATTAAGTTTGCAGGACCAAACAGAAGAGAAGGCAAATTCACCTTATCCAAAACCATGCAAAAGATTTACATAAGCACTCTGTGGTGGGGGGGGGTCACACATATGCAGAGTGAATCATGTAAGGCCAGGACTCTGCCTTCAGCAACCACCTAAGGAAACCAGAACCTCACGCAGGCCCCATTTAACAAGGTGCCTTGTACAAGCCCAGGAGGAAAGGGCAGGGCTTTTAATGTTTATTTTACAAATTGAGGTTTTTTAAATTTATACACAAGTGCTAATATCTTCCTCTCTGTGGGCAGGATGATGAAAGTAACTAGCACAGGGAAAAGTAACACTAAAGAAGGTCAGTTTATTGGGTTAAGAGCTTCCAGAGCTAGGGCACAGAGCAAAGCATTTGGACGCCATCTCTTAGCCAAGTGGGGAAATACTTGTCTGAATAGGTTCAAGTGAAAATTGAGCATTCAACTGAAAGGAATGTATTAAACAAAAATAATACACCTCCTTGTCAATATAGCAGAGAACACTTGGAGGCAATATGTCCACCTGTAATTTTAAACCAGGGATGGCAAAGAAGTGTTATCTGATGGGCTAACTCTTATCCATTGGCACTGGCTACCAAGGTGCTGGACTGAGATGAACAGGGCTGAGTCTAGGCTCAGTGGGGAAATGAGCCATGCCCAATTAGGGATGTCTGATGGGAAGAGAGTAGGGAATTAAAAAGTGTTCATGCCATATTGCTGTCATTACCAGTTTTAAAAAATGATTCTAATAATACAGATTTTGAGTCAGTTTGGAGATGGAAGTGGCAAGAGGGCCAATTGAGGGAAATATCACAGAGCAGCAGTCTGGTAGTAATATTAAAAGTCAAACCTGCCGAGGTGCCATTTCCCATCCCATAAGGAATCAGCTTTGTTCAAGATTCATGACCTCCCAAATGCTCTTTCCAGGCCTCTAAAGAAGCTGTCTTTTATTTGTGGGATCCTTGTCCTTCACCTAGACCAACCTGCCCATTTAGGCCGTCAGCAAACTCTCAGTGTGACTGCACACAGTGAATTCACTGCTCTGGGCTTCAGATACATTGGTCAAAAGAATGTATCGACTCAGATCATCTACACAGTCCCATGGTCGAATTATTCTTGGACTGCATGACCCTCATACCTCTAAGATGAACTGCATTTAAGAAATGTGGGGATCTCTCCATTTTGTTCCTCAGGAAATTAG
>JAQZBX010059985.1:0-17410 GCA_029593785.1 Cabassous unicinctus
AAAAAAAAAAAAAAAAAAATTACAAGCCATGCTAAAAAAATAGGAAGACATAGACCAGTCTAATGAACAAACTGAAAAACAGGAAGATATGTAGAACATGGAACAACTAATCAGGGATGTCCAAACAAATATCATGAATCAACTTAATGAAGTGAAGGAAGAAATAAAGAATATTAAAAAGACACTGGAGGCATGCTGAATAAATTAGAAACATACATAAATATATAATGGATATGATGGTAATAAATGGCATAATGCAAGAAATCAAAAACACACTGGAAGCCCATAACATCACACTTGAACAGGGAAAGGAAAGAATTAGTGATGCCGAAAATAGTATATCTGAAATCAAACAGATAGTAGAATAGATAGATAAATGATAGAAAAAGTCCAGCAGGGACTTAGGGATTTAAATGACAACATGAAATGCAAAAATATATGCATTATATGCATTCCAGAGGGAGAAAAGAAGGAAAAGGGAGCAGAAGGAGTGTTGGAGGAAATAATGGCTGAAAATTTCCCAACTCTTTTGAGGGACATATATGTACATGTTCAGGAAGCACAGCCTAACCCAAATAGTATGATCCTGAAAGGCCTAACCGAAAGCACAACTTTTCAAATTGCCTAATACTCAAGATAAAGAGAGAAAGCTGAAAGCAGCCAAAGAAAATAGATCTATCACAAACAAAGGAACCTTGATAAGATTAAGTCTTGATTTTTGATCTGAAACCATGGAGTCAAGAAGGCGGTGGTATGACATAGTTAAGGTGCTAAAGAAACAAAAACATCCAGGCAAAAGAGGGGGAGTTCAAAATAATCACAAATAAACAGAAATTAAGGGAGCTTGTCAAGAAGTAACCAGATTTCAAGAAATACTAAAGGGAGCTCTGTAGGTTGAAAGGAAAAAAATAGGACAGGGAGAGTTGGAGGTGTGTGTAGGAAAGAAGATTAATGGTAAGAATAACTAAAATGATAAAAAGAGATATAAAAACAACATATAGCTTCCATAAACCTAAAGAAAATAGGGTTAATGTAAGTATTTGCTTGACAGAAATAACTTTGAATAATAATGGATTAAACCTTCCCAACAAGAGACACACATTAGCAGAATGGATAAGGAAATAAGACTTATCTATATTCTGTCTAAAGAAACTCACCTTAGACCCAGGAATGCAAGGAGGGTGAAAGTAAATGGTTAGAAAATAATTTTACATGCAAACAATAACCAAAAAAGGGGAGAAGTATCAATATTAATATCAGAAAAATAGACTTTTAATGCAAAACTTTTGTAACAGACAAAGAATGACACTATATATTAATAAAAGGAGTATTTATTGGGAAGAAAGAACAATTATAATCATTTATGCACCTATCAAGGGTGCTTCAAAATTCATGAGGAAAACATTAGGAGAACTAAGTGAAGAAATAAGTGCCTCCACAATTATACTGGGGGACTGTAATACACCTTTACCACCATTAGATAGAACATCTCAACATAGGATCAACAAAAAAACAGAGTTCTTGAATAATACATTAGAGAATCTAGACTTAATAGACATATACAGAACATTATATCCAAATACAGAAGGATATACATTCTTCTCTAGCACACATGGATCTCTCTGCAGGATAGTCCACATACCAGGTCACAAACCAACTACCAATGAATTCAGAAAGATTGTAACTATACAAAGTAATTTGTCTGGCCACAATGGAATGAAGCTGGAAATAAGCACAAAGATATGGAAGTTAAACAACACACTCTTAGACAATCAGTGGGTCAAGGAAGAAATTGTAAAAGAATTCATTTAATACCTTGAAACAAATAAAAATGACAACACAACATATCTAAACCTATGGAATGCAGGAAAAGCAGTGCTAAGAGGAAAATTTATACCCATAAAAGTATATATTATAAAGAAGAAAGAGCTAAAATAAAAAAACCTAACTGCACACCTGGAGGAATTAGAAAAAGAACAACAAAGTAATCACAAAGCAAGTAGAAAGAAGGAATTAAAGATTAGAGCAGAGCTAAATGAAATTGAAAATAAGAAAGCACTAGAAAAAATTAACAAAACCAAAAACTTGTTCTGTGAGAAAATTAATAAAATTGACAAACCCTTAGCTAGACTAACAAAGAAAAAAAGAGAGAAGATGCAAATACATAAAATAAGAAATGAGGAAGGAAATATCATCACTGACCTCATAGAAATAAAGAGTATCATAAGAGGACACTTTGAAAAATTGTAAGCCAACAGGATGGATAACTTAAAGGAAATGGACAAGCTCTTAGAAACACACAAATAGCCTACATTGAGGAAGAAGAATTTGATGAGCTCAACAAGCCAATCTCAAGTACGATTGAATTAGTCATGAAAAACCTTCCAACAAAGAAGAGCCCAGGACCAGATGGCTTCACAGGTCAATTCTATCAAACATTCTGGAAAGAATTATCACCCAATCCTGCTTAAACTCTTCCAAAAAATAGAAGTGGAGGGAACATTGCTTAACTCATTCTGTGATGCCAACATCGTCCTAATACCAAAGCCACACAAGGAGTCAAAAGAAAGGAAAACTATAGACCAATCTCTGGAAAGAATCTGGATGCTAAAATCCTCAACAAAATACTTGTTAATCATATTCAACAACACATGAAACGAGTTATACATCATGACCAAGTGGGTTACATTCCTGGTATGCAAGGATGGTTCAATATAAGAAAATCAATCAATGTAATACACCACATTAACAGATCAAAAGAACAAAATTACATGATCATTCTATTGAAGAAAAAGCATTTGACAAAATACAGCACCCTTACCTGATAAAAACACTTCAAAAGATAAAAATGGAAGGAAACTTCCTGAACACATAAAAGAGTATATATGAGAAACCCACAGCTAACATCATGTTCAATCGTGAAATGCTAAACCTTTTCCTTTTAAGATCTGGAACAAGACAAGGATGCCCACTGACATCACCTTATTTAACATTGTGTAAAAAGTACTTCCTTGAGCACTTAGACAAGAAAATCATATAAAAGGCATCCAAATAGGAAAGGAAGAAGTAAAAACTTCACTATTTGCAGATGACAAGATCCTATACATAGAAAGCCCTGAGAAATCTACAACAAAGCTTCTAGAGTTTATAAATGAGTTCCATTAAGTGACAGGATATAAGATCAATGCAAAAAGTCAGTAGCATTTCTGTATAGCAATAATGAGCAATCTGAAGATGAAATTTAAAAATTCATTTACTATAGCAAATACCTAGCAATATACTTAACTAAAGAGGTAAAGGACTTGTTCACAGAAAACTACACAACATTGTAAAAGGAAATCAAATACCTAAAAAAATGTAAGAATATTCCTTGCTTATGGATAGGAAGATCAAAATCATTAAGATGTCTAGACTACCAAAACAGATTTACAGATTTAATACAATCACAATAAAAATTAACACAGCATTTTTTACTGAATTGGAAAAGCTAACTATGAAATTTATTAGGAAGGACAAGGGGGCCCAAATAGCCAAAGACATATTGAAAAAGGAAAATGAAATAGGAGAAATCACACTACCTGACTTAAAACATACTACAAAGCTACAGTGGCCAAACTGCAAGATATTGGCACAAGGATAGGCATACTGAACAATGGAACAGAACAGAGTTCTGATATAGATCCTCACATATACAGTCAATTGATATTCGACAATGCCACCAAACCCACTCAAATGGGAGACAATGCCCTCTTCAAAAAATGGTGCTTGGAGAAGTGGATATTCATATAAGAATGGGAAAAGACCACCATCTCATGCCATAAAAAAAAATCTTAAGATGCATCAAAGATCTAAATATAATAGCCAAGACCATAAATATCCTTGATGAAAATATAGGGAAGCATCAACAATATATTGTAGCAGGATACAGTTTCATAATTTTTACACCCAATGCATGAGGAACAAAAGAAAAAATAAATAAATGGGACCACCTCAAAATTAAAAACTTTTGCACTTCAACGTAGTTTCTCAAGAAAGTCAAAAGACACACTATACAATGGGAGAAAATATTTGGTAACCATCTATCTGATAGGGGCCTAATCTCTAGCATATATAAAGAAATCCAACATCTCAAAAATAAAAAAACAAACAATCCATGTAAAAAATGAGCAAGTGATTTGAATAAACACTGTCCAAAGAAGAAATACAGATGGCTGAAAAGCACATGAAAAGATGCTCAATATCACTAGCCTTTTGAGAAATGTAAATTAAAACTTCAATGGCATATCATCTTACACACATTAGACTCGTGGTTATTAAAAACAGATCACTACAAGTGTTGGAGAGGATGTAGAAGAAACAGAATTGTTATCATCTGCTGGTGGGAATGTAGCATGGTGCAGCATTTGTGGAGGACAGTTTGGTAGCTCCTCAGTAAGTTAACTATGGAATTTCCATATGATCCAGTCATTCCACTGCTGGGTATATATCCAGAAGAATTGAAATAGGCACATGAACAGATATATGATCACCAATGTTCACTGCTGCAAAAAGTTAGAAGCAACCCAAATGTCCATCAACATTCATGCATGAATCTTGAAGACCTTATGTTGAGTGAAGTAAGCCAGGCACTGAAGGATAAATACTACATGGCCTCACCAATTTGAATTATGCAAATTGAGCAGACTCACAGAGCTAGAGTCTGGAAGACAGGTTTACATGAAACTGAAAGGGAGTAGAGGGTTGTGAGCCAATGCCCATATGGGCAAAATCTATAATAAGGTGGAAAGTTGTAGTTTTGCAGTGGGTGAACATGACATTGGTGCAGTGATGCTATTGGGTTCAACATTGCTGATCTGTGAGAGGGGTAAGGTGGGGTGGTTGTGTTGGATTCTCCATGGAACTGGGGCAGGCCCAAGGGAGGAGCATGTGAACTCTGAATTTTCAGCTTTGTGGTTAAAACTACAACATTGGGAATTTTGAGGTGGTCCCATTTATTTATTTTTAAGGCAGGGGAGGATTACTGGTGTGAAGTGTTGGATGTGTGGGGGATGCATACAGGACAGGGTGCACCTAGGGCAGGCTTCTGTGGAATATGTAAGTATCTAACTTGTCACATTATGTTATGTACATTGGTGGAGACCCACACAAAAAACAAGAAAATATTAAACTCCCATCCTGTGGAGTCATATTATGTTCTCAAATAGAGGAACAAGAATTTCCTGAGAACAGAGGCAGTGCTTAAAAAAAGAAAACAGGCCAAAATATCAAGCCCATTATTCCAAGTAATATTGAATTTAACTCTTCAAAAAGTAAAACTTAGTGGTTACCATGGGTCCCCAGGAGAGGGGGAAAGAAGAATAGAATAGATGGAATATAAGGCATTTTTAGGGCATTAGAATTGTTCTTCATGCTCTCACAATAATGTATCAGGCCATGTTAAATTTCATTAAAATTTATAAAAGTGAATGTCTAAAAGATAAATCATAATGTAAACCATTGATCATGGTCAGTAGCAATGCTTCAATATTTGCTCATCAATTGTAAAAATATCACCATCTGTGTGTAAAATGTTATTAATAGGGGAGAGGGGAAAATGGGGAGGGCGTTGGGTATATGGGAATCCCCTATATTCTCTTCATGACTTTTCTGTAACCTAAAGCTTCTTTGAAGATAAAATGAAAAAAAAAAGACACTGGTGGACTAAAAGGAAGAAAATCTCACTGTACATACAAGACAACAGATCTTACACCAATGAAAGACATATTGTCTAAATTTATTTTAATTTTTTTAATTTTTTAAGTTTTAAATGTTAATTTTTTTGTATTTATATGTTATTTTTAAACTATTATTTTTATTTGGTTAATTTCTTGGCTTCCATCTTTGGAGATGTTTAGATCAAAGAAGGGTCACAACATTGGCATGGAGGAACCTTGGCGAGGTGTGTCAGGGATGGGAGTGCCTGGGAGGGGGTTCATCCGGGGCAAGCCTCTAAGGCATATGAATATGTTCAAGTGTTCATGCGGCATTGCCAAGAATAGTTGAGATCCACACAATAAAAGAATATTGAATTCCCATCCATCCTGGACTATATTCTCCATATTCTGCTATATTCTCTAGCAAGACAGCAAGAATCCCTCAAGTACAGGGCTGGTGCCTAGTGTAGGAGGATGGACAGTGCACCAAGTCTTTGATATTGATGATTGTACTTATGAACCTTTTTTTTTTTTCAATTGAAACTTAGCTTAGTATTAAATGTTTCCTAAGAGTTACCTCCTGATTGCCTCCTTGTAGCTCAATTGTGGCCCCTCCTTTTGCCAAATTCACCATATAAACACACTACCTTACCCCCTGCATGGGCCATGACTCCTGGGGATGCCCCTCCCTGGTGCTGAAGGATTACTCCTAAGAGCCAACTAGCAACACACCTGGAAAAAACATTGACCATAAGTGGGAAAGGGTAAATACAAATTACCCTTTCTTGTTGAGAATTCAAAGTGAATTGGGAGTTCATTCCAGAGGTTATGTATATCCAAGACACTTAAATCTTTGGTCTGTCCCTGTGCCAGCTGGACCATGAATCTCAGCAGAGTTGCAATGCCTATTCTCCAGTTCATTGGTCATTAATGTGGGAAAGTGTGGAAGAGGTAGAGAGAGGGGCATATGGGAATCCACTATATTTTTTATGTAACATTTATGTTATCTAAGTATCTTTAAAACAATAAAAATGTATATAAAAAAGATAAAGAATAGAGCCCTATAACACAGTGAACACTATTTTAGATGATGGAATATAGTTAACAGTCTAAGTATAAGAATGTTCTTTCATTATTTATAACAAATGGATGACACTAATACAAGGTGTTGATGATAGCTTGGAATGAGATAGCTGATCATTAATGGGTCAAAATGATGTTTTTTTCCTAATTAATTAGTATAAAAGAATAGAGTTCCACAAAAATATCTGAGGGTAACACACATATTCAAGGTACACATACAAGCATTTCTCAAACTGTTGTGTTTGGATGTGTTTGGATGTGTGTGTTGTGAATGTATGTTGTACATATGTGTGTTGTGTGTAGGTGAGTGTGTGCAGAAAGTGCATTGTGGATCACAATTTAATAAAAGTATTTCTTATGCTGGGGGTTGGCAATGATTTTTGGAAACTTTCCTTGCCTTTAGTAAAGTGGTTTCCAAAAATCATTGCCATCCATGTTGTCACCCCATCAGAACTTCATTGCTTTATAGAGCTGAATAATATTCCAATGTATCTACACATCACATTTTGTTTATCCATTCATTGTTTGATGGACTCTTGGGTGGCTTCCATATTTTGGCAATTGTGAATAGTACTGCTTTGAACCTCGATGTGCAAATAATATCTCTTCACATTCTGCTGTCAGCTCTTTAGGTCTATACCTAGAAGTGGGATTGCTGGGTCATATAGAAATTAAATACTTAACTTTCTGTGGAGCCACCAACAGCTGCTTTATTGTGCATTCACACCAATGATGAATGAGTAATCCTATTTCTCCATAGCCTATAAACATTGTTTCATTTAAATTGTTGATAACTTTTTAATATGATTAGTATTATTGCCCCTTAACTATAGATGAAGGAGTAAAAACTCACATAAGTTAGGTAACTAGCCCAAAGTCACACAGTTGGTGAAGAGGAAGAGATAGGGCTTAAATCCCGAGCTATCTAAAGTGAGGCTATTCCCTGCGGCATCGCATATTGACTCGAGTGAATCATGATGATAAAAATAGTTAAACCTCAAAGAAATCAGGAGTCCTTTTACAATAAACTCCCTTTCCTGGAACTCTGCTCTCTGAAAAAGGAAGAACTATCTCTGGTGGATGCATCCTTAAAACAAACAAAACAAAGAGCTTCCACTGACAACCCATGGTTTCCATAATTTAACACATCCTCTCTATGTCTTGGTATTTCTAATTTATTTTGTATACTGATGATAGTGAAATTGGTTTTGCTGGATGATTTAATTTTTTTCCTTTTTAAAAAAATTTTTTAATTTTTTTAAAAAGATACTTAGATTACATAAAAGTTACACAAAAAAATATAGAGATTCCCATACACCCCACCACCCACACCCCCAACAACCTCCCACATAAACATCCTTTATTAGTGTAGCACATTAATTGCAACTGATAAACACATCCTGGGATTTTGCCATTAAGCATGGACTATAGTTCACATTGTAGACCACACTCTCTCTCACACAGTTCTGCATGTTATATGATGGCATAAAATGGCTATATCTGTCATTGCAATGTCACTCAGGACAATTCCCAAGTCCTGAAAAAGCCCCTGTATTACAACTGCTTTTCTCTCTCCTTGCCCTGAGAGCCTCCAGTGGCCACTGGCTCCACATCCATGTTGTAATTTCTTCCATTGCTTGAATCACAATATGTCTATAGTAGAATACCAGTAAGTCCACTCTAGTCCATAGCTCTTTCCCCCATCCTGAAGGGTCTGGGATGGTGATGTCCACTCCACCTCTAATTGAGAGGGGGCTTTTATCCCATGGGGAAGATGGGTGGGATTATCCTGACTGCAGCTGTAGACTCTATCCATTCCCTGAGATGGCCATTGTCCATCATCTTTTCCCTGCCAGTTGTCCTGGGTGAGTCCAATGAGCTGTTGAGTAGGAGTTGCTGCTCCACCGAGTTTCCGGGCCCAGCTGGCACATGGACAGCCCAAAGACTCAAGTCTCTGGATATACACCTACAAACTCCAGGACCATGTATAGGTTTGAATAGAAGGGACAGATGAGCCATGTGCAGAGAAGACATAGTTGAGTCCAACTCTGTCACTCTCAGGAGCACAAACTCCAAAGTAGGGCCCACTGGCAAGGCACCAAACTCTGGACCTAGCCACCCCGACATAGGACCTGGGTGTCTCCAGAGCCCTCAGGAGCCCCATTATTTGAGGTGATATCCACTTTGGAATTCTATGAAATCCTGCTGAGATATGCGTAAGCGTTACCTCTGGGATGACCTCCCAACTCATTTTGAAGTCTCTTAACCATATAAACTAATTTGTCTTTACCTTTTCCCCCTTTTATTCAAGGTCTTTTTCCAGTCACATTGCCAGTGGGTTCTTGGTAACAATCTTTCGGTGTCAGGGAGGCTCATCCTCGGAAGTCATGTCCCATGCTGGGAGGAAGGTCATGCATTCATTTGCTGGGTTTGGCTTAGAGAGAGGCCACATTTGAGCAACAAGGAGGCTTTCAGGAGGCAACCCTTAAGCACCCCATAACAATAGATTAGGTTTCAATTTCAAGAGCAAAGACTTATAAGTCTAGTCATCAATAACAAGGACCCATCAGTGGATCATCCTCCTTCGCCAGTCACTGTCCCTGCATTTGAGGGACTGTTGCTGCTCCCTTAGAGAATGTGGCAGAGCATTCCAGGATGGGAATTCAGTATTCTATCATTTATTGAGTGATTATCCACCCACTGTGACAATGCCCCATGAATATTTGAACATTTTTGTATACTTTATATTTATGCTCAGGTGAACTTCTTCCCATGCATCCCCATCCCTGACACCCCACACCAATGATCCTCCCTCATCCCAGTTGTAACCCTTCTGTGATCCAAAGCTTCTTCAAAGATGAAGCCATTACAATAGCTGAATACAATTAATAGGAAAACAAAATAATATTGGTAAGTTTAAATGTAAGAGATAAAATACATTAAAAAAATTTTTTAAACTAAAAATAAAATAAAATTGAAAGATTGGGATATTAAAAAATGAAAAATATTTAAAAATATATTTTTTGACCTTTTGCCTTTCATCACTGCAATATCTGGTGTCCAGTCTGTACCGTGGCACCTTCATCCTCTCATTCCCCAGTGTCTCACTATTTTTCATTTTGTTTTCAAAGAAGTTTTAGGTCACAACAAAGTCACACACAGAATACAGGAGACTCTCATATACCCAACATCCTCCCCCTTTTCTCCCCCCCATGTTAATACCTTTTTATATGTGGATGGTAGCATTGTTATGTCTGATTTACAAATAGTGAAACATAGCTACTAAACATTGTCAGTGGTTTATGCTATGGTTTACATTTTAGACCGTACACTTTTCTAAATTTTGATGATATTTACCATGTCCTTTGTCCATCACTGTATGGTAATGAAGAACATTTCCACTGATGACTAAATACCCCCTGTTTGTTGGATGATTTAACTTTATGCTCTTTGATTTTTAGTGATTTTGAGCATGTTTTAATATTTATAATTTATTTGGATTTTTTTGTCTGAATCATTGCTTCACAACCATTGATCATTTAACTTCTTAATTATTTTTTACTCTTATTAAAAACAATGTTTTAAATGTCTACAACATTATGTTTTTAAAGTTCTATACATTGAACATTATATAAATGTTCTAAATATTTTCCTTAGTTCTTCAGTCTTGATCATTTTTAATGATTTTGACACCTAGTTTTTAATGATCATGAGTCTATCAATTATGTTGTTTTAATTCTTTGTATTTCTTTCAACTTAGTTTATGCTCATATAGTTATTCTATACTTTCTTCTAGTAATCTTACGCTATTTTTAATCTTTATTCAAATGTCAATTTACTATGGTAATTAGAGTTAGCGTAGGAATTTAACTTTACTTTGATGCCAAAAAATGACCAATTGTACAAGCACCACTTATTTCAAAATCCTCCTTACCATTTAATTTTATAATATAATCACTCCTTATACTAGACTTAATTGTAATCATTCTGCCTTGATATATCTATTTAGATGTAAGTCCATTTGTCAATGTTTTGAAATTCACATAGTGTTTAATCACCTCTCTTTACTGCACATTTTGAAAATTACTCACCAAATTATTCTAGATAGAAAATTCTTGCCAATCCCATAACCATCCTGACATTTTTTTCTTAAAAGAACACTGAATTTTTGATGGTGGGGGTGTCAATATACTTAGCTATATACCACAATCTCACAGCCATCCCAGGAATACAGTGGTGATCATGTGTATTAATTCCTATTTCTGCTGTAACAAGTTAATCCTTGTGGCTTAAAACCATAAAAAATTTTTATCTGTCAGTCCTGGAGATCAAATGACCAAACTGATTCCTATTTTGCACAAAATCAAGATATTTGCAGGGCTGTGTTCTTTTATGGAGACTCTATGGAAGAACTTTTTTCTTAGTTCTCCATCTTGTAGCAGCTGCACACTTTTTTTGGATCCTGGCCCCTGCCATCTTCAAAGCCAGAAAAAATTTCCCTTTCAGTTTTTCTCATACTTTACCAGTCTCTTTTCTGCCTTTCTTTTTCACATTTTGGTCCTAGCCCTATAATCCAAGAAAATCTCCGTAAATAAAAGTCATCTGATTAACAACATTAATGCCATCTACTAACTTAGTTACTCTTTGACATGTCACATAACATATTTAAGGTTCCAGGAATTAATATATAGACATCCTTGGAAGGCCATTATTATGTCTCCCTTATCATGTGCAACATTTAGGCAAAAAAATTTAACCTGAAGCCTGTTATAGGACTTACTAGGGAAATATGTGTAATCTTAGTTTAAAAATAGAAAAAAAAAACATAAAGATGAGACTCACAAATGGAATGCTGACCAAAAATTTTGAACATATAAAAATATACATTACATGGTAGATTTATATAAAGGTAAAAAAGGGGGTGGGCAGAAATAAACTCTCCTGCTTGAATTCTGTGAAGTGGTCACCCTGGGGATGGGTCAATAACTGGCACAAAGGATCCTTTTGGAACCTGGCCATGATCTGCATTTTTTCTGGCTTCTGGTTTACAGGGACTATTTCAGTTTTTGAAAATTCATTTAACTTACGATGGGAGATTTTCCCAGATAAATGTAATGGTTCAATGAAAGGAATTTTTTTAAAGTCCAGCTGAAACTTTCTCAGTTTGCCAAGCTGCTATGGCAAATATTTCACAATGGGTTGGCTTAAAAAGAAATTTTTAGATCACAACTTTGAGGCTAGAGGAAGTCCAAAATCATGGCATGAGCAAGGCAACACTTTCTCTCCAAAGTCTGTAACATTATGGACCTGGCTGCCAGCAATCTTGGAGCACCTTGGCTTTTATACCTGCTTCATATAACATGGTAATATTTTATCCTTTCTTTTTGGGGTTCCATTGACTACTGGGTTCTGTCTCATCCTAGTCATTTTACTTACTCTGGGTTCCAGTTTCTATTTTTATATCTGAATTTATTCTGCTTATATAGGATTCCAGTAATCTGGAATAAGACCAACCTCATTTAGTTTGGCCAAATCTTAACAAAAATAGAATCTTCATTGGATCTTATTCATAATGGTTAATGTGGAATAAGAACACTTCTAATTGGGGCACATAATTCCTTCTATAGTAAGAAAGTGTAAAATGTTCTATTTGGGAACCTTGCCCATGACATATGCCCAACTCTGTGTTTCTGGATTTACTGTAAATAAATCCATACTTCCCTCCACACTGCTTCCCCCAAGCCTTTCCAGGCTCCTCTGGATCCTCAATACTGCAGAGGTGAAACAAGAATTCTCCTGTTTTGGTAATAAAAATAAGCCATACAGGTGGTTCCTTGGCTCACTTTGGCATCTGGAACCAAAAGGATTCATTTTTCTTAGCATAGGGATGATGACCTAGAGGTGAGGGAAAGGGAGTTAATATTTATATTTGAATGAGCCATGAAATTCTGAAATAGAATTTCTGTGGGTGTATATTAAATGTATTGTTTAGCTCTCACCTTCTTCACCAAGAAATTAATTCAGCTGCTAAGGGTGAAAGTGGAAGTCTTGGGTCTTAAAGAGCCCCTATAATATTTTACTATATTTTTGTTAATAGATGTGGTAGATAGTTTGCAGAGATGAGCACAGTATAGAAACATTCTCTGAATCCATGTATTTTTTTCATGAGACTGTGCAGCTCCTCCTATCAAGAAGTGGAGATTTATTGGACTTTGGATTTGGAGCTTGACTTCACTGTCTTATTTATTTTGACCAAGAGAATTTAGTTGAAGGGACAGCTTGCCTTAAGGGGCCTTGCGGTGTTTCTGGTTCCCTCAGGGACCCTGAGCCTGCCATTTCAACAGCTCCAGACTACCTGCTAGAAGATGGTGGTACACATGCAGCAGATAGCAGTTGTTTCAGTAAAGGTGACCCTAACCCAGCCTCTATCCAGAAAAAAACACAATTATGAATGTGGGTCCAGCTAGAATCAGCAGAACCTTACCTGTTGACATAGCTAAATACAGCCCATGAGGAGCTCTGCTGAGAGCAACACAAATCCAACCTATACATGGCTACAGTAATATAACATTTTCTTAAACCATTTATTTTGTGATGGCCTATTATGTAGCAATAGCTAACTGAAATCAATGAGAAAAGAATGATTAGGAGCCACTTATTTTTAGGATACCTTCAGATGTTTGAAGACAGTATTCATGATCACACTATTATTCCAAGTGATTTCAGACAAGTGAATTAAAAATTGACTAGTTTTGAGACTCCAGTCAGGTTAAGCAGTGGATGTTGAATGGACATGCATGTTTGTTCAGGAATAACTTATGTGCTGACTCAGAACACTCCATTCCCAGGGTAATCATTGTCTGGATTTCAGTCTCTTGTATAAGTCATCCTTTCATCATGAGTTTTGAATGAAAGTTTGAACAGTAAGACTATAAAAATTGGAAGATAAAGTCAACACATAGATTGCACACTAAAGAAACCTTCATTTTTTATGAAAGAATTAAGAAAAAAGGCAGATGTTTTGTTTCGAGGAATGGAGAGAGACATTTATTTTCCACTAAAATAATACAGAATATGCAACCCAGTCCTGCACCCAAATACATAAAACATCTTGCACATGGAAAGCAAGATTTCTTATTTAACATATAGCTATAAATCATGTAAAACAATTATTTTCCTTAGTAATAGAATGCAAGATTTAAAATTTTGATTCAACATATTTAAGGTCATATCTAACTCTAAGGTAGGCTCTCATTCCAGAAATTTCAAAAACTCTTAATTTTACATAAAATCATAATTTCTGAGGGTTTGAGCCCTGCAACCACATCACTTTGTCAATTCCTGGAACAATACATTTTATGACTTTCCACTATTTTCAGAGCCTCCTTTATGTCTTTATTACTCAATATGTATATGAAAGGGTTCAACATGTATGGGAACACAGCATACATCACCAAGGCTGGTGCACTTATATGTGCATTATGCATAGCAAAAGAACAAATGTACAGTCCTAAAGTCGTGCTATAAAATAAAGAGACAACCATGAGGTGAGACACACAGGTGGAAAATGCTTCATATTTCCCAGAGCTGATGAGATTACACATATGGAGGAAACAAACTTAGAAAAGGAGAAAATGATGCCAATGAATGGCCCATCGCCCAGCAGCCCAGCTGCAAAATACATCACTATGTCATTGAGGAAGGTGTCAGAACAGGAAAATTGGACAATCTGATTATATTCACATAAAAAGTGGGGGATTTCCAAGTGTGTACAAAATAACAGTTGCAGCACTGGTGAGTTTTGTACCAAAGCATGCAGGACACTTATAATCCAGGACCCTAGTAGCTGCCATACACAAAGTCAGGGGTTCAGGATGACCATGTAGTACAGGAGGTGGCAGATGGCCACAAAGTGATCATAGGCCATCATGGTCATGAGGAAGTCCTCCAACACTAAAAAGAGTAATAAAAAGTCATCTGGGTGACAGCGTCTATAGGTTAGGATTCTGAACTGCATCTGTATTTCACTAGCATCTTTGGGACAGTGGTTGAGGATAAACAAATGTCTATAAAAGACGAGTTGGAGAGGAAGAAGTACATTGGCTGTGAAGGTGGGAGTCAGTGATGGTGACTAGGATGATGAGCAGCTTCCCAAAGACAGTGACCAGTACATGGACAGGAACAGTCCAAAGAGGAGGGACTGCAATTTGATTCCTCTGAAAATCCCAGAAGAAATTCTAGAATTTTTGTTTGATTTCCTGATTCAATGTAGTTGGTGTGACTATTGATAAATAAAGAATATGACTAATTATAAAACAGGTATTACTAATCTACCTATAATTTTCCCTTTTATAGATGGGAATTCATTTCTTAATTTTGCTCATAAATCTTGTTGCTTTTAGGCAATCCTTTGAGTAAACCCTGAATAGGGATTCCTGTCCTACTTTCAGATAATTCCCAAAACAGTCATGGATTCTATAGAAACTAAGAGAAATTCATTCATTCAGTGGAAGAATACATATTGAGTTCTGACTTTGTGTCAGCCACTGTCTAGCAAACAGTATACGGTGTGAAAAAAAGTTTCTACAGTCTGTTGAAGAAGAAATAATATAAGCAATAAACATGCAATCATAACATTCCATACTATTACAAATGCTGCAAGGAAAAGATAGTAGGTAAAAAAAGCCAATAGAAAATAAATAGGCCTTGCTGTTTATCCCTCAGGGTTCAGTCAATACTATCATACAAGGTGATACTTGAACAGTGACCTCATATAAGAGAAAAAATGAGTCACTAAGATATCTGGTGAAGTGTGTGCTCTTCAGAGGGAATGTCATGGGCAAAGGGCCTAAGGCAGTGTTTAGGATCCTCAAATTCAACACGGAAGCCAGTGTAACAGGGGAATGAGTAAGGGGGAGAGTAACGGTAGGTGGAGTAAAGAAGGTTAAAGAACCAGTTGGTCTAACTGCTGCTGAAACTTCAAGACACAGAGTTCCTACTCCACATGACATAACTCTTGCACTTTATTAATTTTGTTGCAAATATTTCCCCCCAAATTAAATGGAGTTGCTTCTATTTCCATCATTAAGTTTGCACCCAAAGTTTGTATTATATGCAACAAATACTGGAAATTATGAGTTCAGATGCCCCTACTTTGTGGATGGCCACCCCACAAAACACACAAACCAACACACAGCACTCCTGGACTTCCTGGGCCCTGATGATACCATCCTCTTCTCACCCCCACCACAGTGATTAGGATTGGAGTGAACTCAGTGCAAGCTGACAATATGAGCTTATCTTTTCCAAAACAATTAGAAATAGACACACGAATTTGCTTCTGGCAAACTCCCTTGGACAGGTAAACCAAAAGCTGCATTTTCATGTGGTCATTTACTTCCCTGTGTTTAAAGAAACAAAAATCTTCTCAGCAAGCAAAGAGGGAAGATGATTCAATGGAATTGAAGAAAAATATGAGACAGAAGTTCAGGTCTTCCCTGAGAGACTGTTCTGAAGAAAACTTACCAGTGTTCTGGTGGCATTCCAAGCCATTTATATCCTCTCAATGTCCATAAAAACTAATAAAAGACCAAAATCTACTTATCCAAACAAAAGCAGTAATATCTTCGCCAAACACATTGACCACACCAAAAATAATACAAGCAAAAGGAATTAAGGAACATTTCACAAAAGAAAATTATAATAGCAAACATTGTACAGCAAACATTGGGAATTTTTATGTGAACTAGTAGAAAACATTCAAAGAATATTAAATGCTAAATTTTTGAATCAGATAAACAGGTTTTGAATCTTGAATGTACCACATGTTTGCTGATAAACTTTGAAAAGAAGTAAACCATTCTAAATCTTAATATCTTCACTTACTGTCCTGGTTTGAGTCGTTTGTGGACCCAGAAAATTATATTCTATGCTAACCCAATTCGATGTGTGTAAGCCTATTGTATATAAATTTTGGTTAGAGTCAGTTAAGGGACCTGTAGATTAGATTACCTTTGATTAGATTGCTTTCCTTAGGGGCCTTTAATTAGATTGTGTTACACAGGGTGAGTCCTAATCCTTCTCCTTGGGTCTTATATAAACTGAGGACTGAATGTAGAGACACACAGAGAAAGAGAGCTGCCATTTTTACCCTGCCATGTGAGAGG
Organism: Cabassous unicinctus; assembly: GCA_029593785.1. Classification (NCBI taxonomy): domain Eukaryota; kingdom Metazoa; phylum Chordata; class Mammalia; order Cingulata; family Chlamyphoridae; genus Cabassous; species Cabassous unicinctus. The sequence continues at coordinate 16,943 of JAQZBX010059985.1, forward strand.
GGATTCTACGTTTGCCTACAGACAGAGAAACCATGAGAGGCTGAGAGACAGGCCTGGAATCAGCAAAGCAACCAGAAGATGAAGAGAATGGGGAGAGACTAGCCATATGCCTTATTGCCCACAGCTGAGCTCAGGGAGAAAGTGAGCCAGGAACAGAAGGCAAAGAAGAGCCACCATTTTGCCTTGCCACCTGTCAGAAGTCCAGGATCAACAGCAACCAGCCTTTGTGAAAAAGCATCTCTAATGATGCCTTGATATGGACATTTCACAGTCTGAGAACTGTAAGATTTTTCCTTAATAAATTCCCATTATAGATTGCAAAAAAGATGGCGTCAGCTTAGGAGGGTGACTGCAAGCAGCTCCCAGATCACGGCAGAGAGTGGACAAGGTGCGGCACGGGTGTCTGTGCTGTGGGTGTGTGGAGTAAGAAACTTGGGACATCTATCTGGACAGATCGATGGTGTGGAC
>JAQZBX010059986.1:0-17402 GCA_029593785.1 Cabassous unicinctus
TTTTCTTCTCTAATCATCATTCCTATGAATTGAAGTAAGATTTTCCTTACATAAATATAACATTGGATCATGAAACTCACTCATTCAAGTTATATGTATGCTACAAAATCCTGTTAATTCATGAAAAAAGATGCTTACTTTGATTGATCCCATCATAAGATTTATAAATATCTGCCTATTAAAATATAATTTATATAGTTACACTTAAAATTAGCTTCCTAGGAATGCTGATGTTAGAGAAGGCAAATTCACTCTGGATCTTCATAACATGAAAATATCCAAAAGAGCACAACAGAAATGACTCAATTCCCAAATATTTTGTTAATTAAAAAAGATCCCTAATACTGTTTATCATTGGAATCAGTAAAGAGAACTTTTAAATGACTATGACTCACCAAATAACAATGTACTTTTGCAAAATGCAAAGTCTAGTTCATATACTTATGTATAAATACACTTCCTGGGTTACCTGCATGATGAAATCCAATCCAAGTTCTGTATTGTGGTGCCTTCTTTTGTGAAATAAAAAATAATAGTTTCATGCACTGATGACATCTCAGTAGACACAGAGAGCAAGGTAACACATGCACCATCACTAGAACTTGAAATGTTTCAGTGTGACCAACTCTTTCTATGCTTCCTGAAAGTTTGTGTCATCTCAGTGATTCAGAAAACAGTTAACTATTTTTTTTCTCTTTCTTAGAAAACAGTTAATTTTTAAATGATGGAATTCGTATGTGAATATCAAGAATGCTGTTTTAACCTAAAGTCTGAATCCTGATTATAAACAAAGAGAACCAAAATCCCCAAAACAAACAGATGTTAAAGCAACATTATAAGGTTAAAAATTTCACAATTGTGCATTACATAAATAAAGATTTTGCAGTTTATGTTTGAAAAGTGAAATAGTGAAATAGCATTTTTATTCTTATTTATTGGCCTGACTTCATACAACAGAGCTGAACTTTGGTTTGCCTGAAGGATGGAGAATAACTTCATGTCCATATTTTATAATGTTTTTGACTCCATCACTGCAGTCACTAAAAAAAACAGAAATGTAAATATTCATACACATTCTGTGGTAAAGCCAAACATCTGTGGAAATGTATATACATTTGAACTACTGCACATATTTTTGAGTCATTCAATTGGTGCATCTCCAAGGGTGTTTATTCTTTAATTAAATTCACTGGGACCTTGACCAAAATTCTGTGAGTAGATTCTGTATCTCCAGACATTCCATAAAAATATTCACCTATGTAGAACATAATTTACAGGTCCATGTAATCTGGGGAGTGAATCATAAAGGCATTGAGATCAACTCATCAAAGGGGAAGAGTCTAATCTGGACATAATTTAAATGTGTAAAAATATCTTTTTGAAATCATGACCTTCAAAATAGAAAAATGTATTGTGTATATAAATTGAAACTATGCTTTTAAAGATCACTTTTAAACTCATTTTCTAGAATGAAGAAAGTTCATCCTAATAAGTCATTGAAAATTTGAATCAAATGCAGATATAGCAGTGTTACCCCTCCAGCAATAAAGTTTCAGACAGGTGAATAAGTAAAATCTGTATTGTAAATTAAAAGGAAATTGAAACATTTAAAGGAATAACTTAAGTGGTCCTTGAATCCTAAGTCTTTATCACACTCTAAAGACCTTTCTGAGGGAAGTAATACCAACTGTGACTTTTGCATAAAGTTTCAGTCAATTGCCTTGGAATGGGAGAAAGAAAATTTCCTCACTTGGAAATATACATCAAGAGAAGGAAGTCTAGCAGATACTGTAGAGTTCTGGTTGCCTTCTTGCCATTTTTCTTGCATTCTATCTTAGTAATTAACCTTATATTTTTAGGGAAGGCAAGAGTCCAAGATTTACATAATTAGATTTCCTAATATCCTTGGAAAATTTGGGTGCCCAATAAGATGGAATTTAAGTCATTTCATGGGACATGTAGGATGTGGGATGATTCAAGCAGAATTCAAGCTCCCTTAGGCCCTTCTCTTCATGCTTACTAGAATTCTGACAAGTTGTCTAGAAATACAAAGCTACCTTGTGAGCATGAACAGACAACAAGAGTGGAAGCCTTGAGTGAATCATCACGGAGCAGTAGGAGCCAGTGTCCTCAAATATTTGGAACCAACTTCAGATGGCCTCTGAAGACAGAAGAAAAAAAAACCTCTACCTTGTTAAAGTCACAGTTATTTCTGCTCATCTTTATTATCAGTCCCAAATAATCTTAGTTAGAATTCAGGATATATCATGAATGATGCCATGGCATGGCCCCATTTGCCATAATATCTGTTGGACTTTATAGCAATGAAATTCTATTGCGTGTAGAAATACTTAGATGGTTTTCTAATTTCTCTGTGTACAACTACAATAAATTCCTATTGTCAAAAGTCACATAAGTGTGTCTCATATGCATTAAAAACAGCCTTGCTTAAAATTACAAAAAGAAAAATTTCATATAATTTTATTAGCAAATGGTGATAAAATTTACTTAAATTGAAAATTTCACATTTTACTTGATAATATTTTAACAATAAATATTCAAAAATTAGAATATATTGTTGTTATAAATTTTCCTTTGGGATTTCCCTTTAAGAAATTATTAAAGTGTGCATTACTAATACTGCAATAAAAGTTCTAATGCAATAATCTCTTAGCATAAAATCTGATTATAAACTGAAAGAAAAAAATCATAAAGTAGTTCTCAAACAAGAAGATATATACAGTAGAATAAAGTGCTGGGTAATTTTAATAAGAATCTGAAACCCTTTATTATACTAATAAAACAAAATAAAGGAATTAGAAGTGTAGCAGTTTGGTATTATTCATGAATTCCAAAAATAGATATTGGATTCTGTTTGTAAACTGGTCTATTCCTCTGGGTATATTAGATTGTATTATCTTCAAAGGTTTCACTTTTCTTTCATTAAGGAATGATTAAGGCTTTGATTGGGCCACATCAGTAGGCTGTTGAGTCCTCACCCCCTTGGTGGGCAAGGGCTTACAGAGAAAATGACAGGGCAGAAGAGTTAGTTAGAGTATTGATGCTAGAGCATTGGAGGCCTGGAAGGTAAAAACACAGAGAAGCAGATGTGAGGAAGGAGAGAAGGCTCCATTAGACACAGCAGAAGCCCAGGAAGAGAGATGAGGCATTTGCCTGATAGTCTCCAGCTAGCCTTGTGGAGAGAGCAGATCAGCTGATCCCAGAGAGATATGAGCCCTGAGAGAGGGATAAGACTTACCCCAGCCTATAGCTGCTATTGGAAGAAGCTGGGACCAGGGAGATTTAAGAGGATGAGGTAGCCTGAACCCTTGCAGATGTTGGCAGCCATCTTGCTGCAACATGTGGCAACAGACTTTGGTGAGAGAAGTAACTTATGCTTTATGTCCTGGTATCTGTAAGCTTTTCCCCAAATAAATACCCTTCATAAAATCCAACAGATTTCTTGTACTTTGCATCAGCACCAGTTTGGCTGACTAATACAAGAGCGGAGAAGATACAGAATATATGGGATAATATTATTTATCTCAAAATGGTTATGGAACATTGAGCAAAATAGACATTATGTTCAGCCATAAAACAAGTTGCAATACATTTCAAAGGACTTAAATCATAGAGAATATATATCTGATAATAATGGAATTCAACTAGAAATTACAGCAAAAATGTAACTAAGCATTTTTTAGTTATTTACAAATTAAACAAAATAGTTCAAAATAACCCAGGGGATAAAGAAAAAATCACACAGGCATTAGAAAATATTTTAATGGTAAGATAATAAAAACAAAAGTATATTAAAAATATATTGGATTAGATAAAGAAATTCCTAGAGGACAGTTTATAGCTTTCAAGAAAAATGAAAAGACATGAACTATAATTTGATCTAAAAAAATTGGAAAAGAAAGAGCAAAATAAACTCAAAGAATTTTGCAGAATGGAAATAGTAAATATAAGACAAAAATGATTGATATAGTAATTTATTGAAAAAGAGAGAAAATATATAAAGTAAGACCCTATTTACAACGTGTTCACACCCACAGGAATGGATTAAGTTTAAGAACATGTTTTTCTGGGGTATCTACATAGCTTCAAATCACCCTAGTTCAATCTCCATACCCCCAAAAACATGTTCTTTGCACATACAAAATGCGTTCATTCCATCATGATATAACAAATGTGTTGTCATTTCAGAATCAATGTTAAATACAAAATCTCATCAAAATCAGTTTTCAGTTTGATCTATCCTGGGATACAATTACCCTCTGTCTGCTGAACTGTCAAATCTAGAAGACAATTTATCTGCTTCCAATATACAATGGAAAGACAGTAATAAGATAAACATTCCCATTTCATTAGGGAGCAGTTGAAAGGAAATCGGGTGTGATGCATCCTAAACAATTATAAAACCCAAAAGGGTAAATTCCATTATATTTCAAGGTCTGAGATTCATATACAGATGAATATTTTATCCTCCAGTCCTGATGGAGCAGCAACTCCATCCCTTCCAAGTGCTTACTCAGTGACTCAGCTCTCCCTGAACATTGGGATGAAGACTCCAACTTCTGTGAAATGATGAGAGACAGGTTCTCTGAAAACTCCAAAATAAAGGCCTCACCCTTTCTGAGCCTTCGGGAGGCAGCATTCTCCCGGAAATTGAGGCAGAAGGCTTGTCCCCTCCAAGCACCTGGACAGATGACCTGCACTTTCAAATCACAAGGGTGGATCCAACTTTTCCAAACAGATGTATGGGCCTGCTCTCGTGGCCTGAAGATATCTCTTGACCTCAAGAGATCTCTTTGATCCAAGCCTCAGTTTTCTTGGTTCTGCCCTGGAAGTCATTCTACCTGCATTTTGTCCCTTTTCTGTCACTTTCAGTTCAGGCTGGCAATGTTTCTTCTCATATAAATTTTGCAAAAACCTTCTCAGCTTTGCTTCAGGTTCATAGGTATCCAAACCATCACACAGAAAGACCCTGCACAAATTTTTCCTGCCAAACTGTATTTCTGAACATGACTTCCACTGAAAGGGCTGACTCATTCCATGTTCAGTAAAACTCTCACATGGAACCCTATTCTCTGGGGGCTCATTTTCCAGAAGCTCAGGGAGGTCCCTGATAGAGCTGTTTGTGACACTAGTGTCAGCACACACTACTAGATAGGTTCCAAATAGAATTTTCCAAACTATCAATTTCTGGTTACTTTGTGTTTAAGAGCTCAGTTTTCAGCTTATCACTTTCCTCCCACATTTTACAACAAACTGCAAGAAGAAAGCAGGCTGGGTCTTCCACACTTAGCTTGGAAATCTCCTCAGCTGAATTTCCAAGTTCACCCTTTAAAAGTTCTCCCCTCCTACCTTTATCATTCATATTCCTCTCAACCAATAGTCTCTTCAAAGCAATCTAAGACTTTTCTTATCTTCTAGGCTCTACTCATTACCAAATCAATCACAAAATTATTTCCACATTTGTAGGTATTTGCAATATCAGCAACCCACTTTTCTGGTACCAAAATTTGCTTTGGTTTCCTTGGCTTCTCAAGAAAATACCATGCAATGGGTTCATTTAAACAATGAGAATTCATTAGGTAATGCTTTTGAGGCTAGGAGATGTCCATATCAAGGCATCATCAAAGCCATTCTTTCTTTCCAAAGAACTGGTATTCTGGGCCTGGCTGTCACTGATCCTTGTTCTTTGAATCTTCTCTCACATAACAATGCACATGGCAGCCTCTTCTGGCCTCTCTCATCATTTCCAAGTCCCATTGACCTTCAGCCTCTTGCTTACCATGGCTTGCTCTCTCTCTATCTGACTTTCATTCTAGTTAAAAATGACTCCAGTAAGAGAATAAAGACCCACCCTGCTTGAGTTGGGCCACATCTAACTGAAGAAACCTCATCATTAGAGTACAAATGTGTGAACCCACTTACAATGAGTTCATACCCACAGGAATGGATTAAGTTTAAGGACATGTTTTTATTTTGTGGGGGATACATATCTTCAAATCACCACACTATTAACCAAATGATCAAATTTAACATGTCAAGTACCTGGACTAATCAACAATATGTGCCTCCTGATATGATACTCTGTGGTAGTTTGAGTCATTTGTAGACACTAGAAAAGTATTTTCTTAAATTGGTCCAGCTGTATGGGTGTGAACCCATTGCAAACCTTTTAAAAGATTAAATTCATTTAAGAGTGATTTAATTAGATTACTCCAGTAAGGCATAATCCAGGGTGGGTCTTAATCTTCTTACTGGAGTGCTTTATAAACTGAAGTTGGCCAAGGTACAAAAAGAGAGAAAAACTCCTAAAATCTGAGAGAGAAGGCCCCAGGAGGCAGAAGTTGAACTCATTGGAACACAGAGGTGAGAGGAAGCCACTGAAGCCAGAAGTTGAAAGCAACAAAGCCCAGAGGAGAGGGGAGAGCAAGCAAACATTGTCATGTGCCTGATTGCCCAAAACTGCAGCTCAGGGACAAATCATCTCCTGATGAACCCTTGATTTGGATAATTTCATGGCCTCAGAGTGATAAGCTTCTATGTTAATAAATCCCTATTGTAAAAACCAGCCCATTTCTGGTATATTTCTTGGCAGCCTTTAGCAAACTAAACACACTATAACAAGAAATTGAATGACATTTCATTTGTATGATAGCCCTTCCAAAAATGCATAACCTGAATGTAAACATGAAGAATTAGCAGACAAACCCAAACTGAAGAATACAGTGCAATCTATAAAATAACTTACCTGTACTCCATAAATTGTAAATTCATGAAATATAAAGAATCAGGAATAGTTTCAGATTAAAGGAGATTAAAGACACATGACAGCTGAAGGCAGTATATGATCTTGGAATCCCTTTCCATAAAATGGACATTATTGGGACAATTGTTGAAATTACAATATTGTCTCTAGATTAGATATTAGTATTATATGAATGTTAATAACCTAATTTTGATAACTACTGTGGCTATCCATGAATATTCCTTGATTTTAGAAATAATTTTTAGTTCCTAGTTTTATATAGAAGTATTTAGATCTAAGGGTTTATCATGTCTGCAGATTACTCAGACATTTTAGAAAAATTATAAATGAATTTATATATTTGAGAAAGAGAAAGAACTGCCTAAAGTAAAATAATGAACATATTTTAAAGGTCTATAATAATTTATACATTCATATTAAACTTCTTTAAGATAACAAGAAAGAACAATAATGAGTCCTTGAGTGAGGTAAATATTTCCTATATGACAATAAAAATATTATAAAAAAAAAATCAATAAATTGTGTTTTATTGAAATTGTGGAATTCTGCTCTTCAAGTGACAAACAACAGACGAGGAGAAAATATTTGTAAATCACATGTCTGATAAAGGACTTGTTTCTACAATAAAGAACTCCCAACATTCAATAAAAAAAAAGCAAACAATTCAATGTAAAATGGGCAAAAGATTTGAACAGATATTTCACCAAAGAAAAGACATAAATGGCAAATAAAAGCACATGAAAATATGCTCAATATCACTATTCATTCAGGAAATGCAAACAAAATCACAATATATCACTACTTACTTCTTAGGATGATTAAAATTTTAAGGATTGACAATACCAAATGCTTCCAAAGATGTAGAGGAACTGGAAAATTATTTGTTTCTGGTGGTAAAACAAAATGCTAAATTTGGAAAACAGTTTGGCAGTTGCACATGAAATCAAACTTAAAGTTGCTTTTCAACCAAGCAACTCTACTCCTAGGTATTTACTCAAGTGTAATGAAAACCCATGTTTTCACACCAAAAAACTGCATATGAATATTCTTAGTAATTTTCTTCATAATTTCTAATAGCTGGAGACAGCTTAAATATCTCTCAACTGGAGCAGATAATGAAACTGTGATGCATACATAAGTGGAGTTCTACTTAGCAATAAAAAGAAATAAACTTTTGATACCCACAATGACAAAGATAAATCTCAAATGTGTTATGCTATTCAAAAGAAGAAAGATTGCAAATGATTCTACACTATATGATTCAAGTTATATAATATTCTGGAACAGGAAAAATTATAGGACAGCAATGAATTAGTGTTAGCCAGGACCTGCGTATAGGACATGAGGGGAGGATCTGACTACAACCTCATGGTTGGCATTTTGGCCATGATTTTGAACACTCGTTTTGAAAATACATGTGGCAGTTTGAGATTATTTTATGACTCTCCAAAAAGAGAAATATTTTATTTATAAACTAGTCTATTTTTCTGGGGTTATAACTTTTGATTGTATTATATTCAGCTGAGATGTCTTTGATTAAATTAACTGTTAAGATTATGACTTTGATTCAACCACATCAGAAAGGCATGACTCAGGTTGAGACCTGCCCCCTTGGTGGGCCTATATAAATGGACACTTACTCAAGCAGACACACAAGAAGAGAAAGAGATTTGTCTTGCTTGATCCTGGGGCCCTAGGGAGAGATGAACCATTCACCTGATAGTTTACAGCTGAGATTGGGAAGAAGCTGGGCCCATGCAGACTCAAGAGGAAGAGGAAGACCAGGAAGAATAGACCAGGAAAAGATCAGTGACCATCTTGCTTTAAGACATGGTGATTGACTTTGGTTAGAAAGCAACCTTGAGTTGGACTCTTTAGGGCCTTGTAACTGTAAGATTTAACCCCAAATAAATTCCATTTATAAAAGCCAACAGATTTCTGGTAATTTTCATCAGCACCCCTTTGGCAAACTAATACAATATATATACAATTTGACCCAACAATTCTACTTCTGAGAACTCACACTTGCACATATTCAAAAGGACAGATATTTATTGCAAATTATTTGTCAAAAACCAAGTTTGGACACAAGATGAAGAGGTCTTGATGTATTAATTTTAGTACACCTTTTTGATGGAGTATAATACATTGGGGCCAGAAAAAGTCATGTATTCATTTTTAATCCATTGCTGCGGGTGTGAACTCAGTGTAAATAGAACCTGAGAAAGATGTTATTTTTAGTCAAAGTGTGGTCCAACTGAAAGATTGGGTCTTAACCCTATTCCTGGAGGCTTTATGAAGGCAAAGCCTGGTGAAGAAGCAAGAAACTGGAAGTTAACAGAAGTCAGAAGAGAAATAAGAGGACATTGCCCTGTAACTGAGAGGGGACAACCAAAGAACCCTGGGGATTGCCAGCCAACCAGAAGATAACAACTTCTAGAAGAAGTAAGCCTTCTAGCCTCTTGTTTTAGTTTGCCAAAGGACGGCTCATGCAAAGTCCAGAAATGGGTTGGATTTTTAAAGGGAAATTTTTGGAGTAAAAGCTTACAGTTCCAAGGCTGTGAAAAACTCAAACCCAAGGATCATCATAGAAGCCTTCTCACCAAAATCAACTGGCACTTGTTGAAATTTGCTGCCAATCTCTGCCAAGGTTTCCACCTTCCCCTCCAAAATCTTCCATCTCTCAGAGCCCAGCTCCCAGAGTTCAGCAATCAGCTATTAAGCATAGGACTTGTCTCTTCTTGAGGTTCTCCGTGGGCCCAGCCTCTTGGGGGCTTCATGCTTAAGGGATCCTCTAGTCCTTCCTCACATGACTGGATCAAATATGGCAGCTTCCCTTTTCTCGATGTCTCATTGTTGTCTCTCTCTCTGTGTCTCCATTTTTATCAGACACAGCAAGAGGGCAAAGACTTAACATGAATCACACCCCACTTACATAGTCCAATCCAAAGACCAAAAGCAATCTTATCAAATAATCTAATCAAAGGTCCCTCAACCAAATTTAAGGCAGTCACAAGGTGTCACATCCACAGGAATATATTAGTTTAAAAACATAATTTTTTCTTTTTTCAGGATTGATAAAATAATCTCAAACATCTGAAACCTGAATCTATCTTAGGTCAATCCATTTTTATGGTATTTTTGATGTAAGCTAGGAAACTAAGTCATGCATAATGAAGGAAACTTAGATTGTGTTACATCGTTATGGACTGGTATGGAAAGTACATCAAGATACTGAACAGTAAAATGCAAATGCTAACACACACTAATGACATAAACACAAATGCATATAAAGTATGTGAATATACTTGTATTTGCAAAGACGTTTGAAAAATCTTAAGTTACAGATAACAGTGTTTGTTTTTGGGAAGGAACACTAGGAGACTCTGGTGAGGGATGGATAGATTTATTTTTTGCTTAATACCATTTTTATGGTTTGCTTTGTAGTATACAATATTATTATATACTAATTATTTTATTTTTAAAAACTGGAAGGATTACACAAAAATAACAAATAAAATGCAACCAAAATTGAAAGAATAAGACAATCTAGATAGTATTATTTACTAGCTCATAATATACTAGTAACTAGTGTCTTAGTAACTAGTACAGTAAAAATAATAAACAAATGACAGAATTCATGTCCTCTATAAGGATGTAGCATTTGAACTGCACACTGAGTGATAATGACAGAAAGACATGCAAAGACTTCATAGTGAAGACGGTTGTGTTTTATTTCTCTTAATCCTGATTTTATGTGACCTGAATAATAATAATAATATGGATAAAATTACTGAGTGATGTTCAAGTTAGAATAGAAGACAATGGGTAATGACACTCATTCAGGTCAAATTAAATTTCCCTTCCATATAACTACCTCTAATAGTTTTACTCCTGTCCTTTCCACTCATTGTCTTTCATCCCTGGACATAGTTAAACAATGCAAATTCTTGCTTTTGGTTCACTGTGACATCAAGTCTAAAGAGGACTCCCACCACCCTGAGTCACAGTTACATCACTTTTTTTTTACTTTTTACCACTTGCTTGTTTAAATTATTATTATTTTTAACATACTCACCTTTTTATTGCCTAACTTTCTCCAAAAAAGTTTTTCTTTACTCATGTATATGCTATTATAATATATTTACATTAGTGTTTTAAGAAGGCCAACTCTGAAGTCAAACTACATGGGTTTAAATCTCACCACATGAACCCTGGGGCTACATTTTCCAAGTTTCCATTAATTTTCTAGAAAACAGAAATAGAGTATATTTCAAAGACACAAGATCAAATAAGACAATGCCTTCATAATGCCTGCCACATTGTAAAAAATAAACAATAGATTTCGCTACAAGTATTAATTTTCTCACACATCTTTCTTATTTGCCAAAGTAAAATCATTAATTTTGGGTTTTAACTTAGTCTGATTTTGATTTGTGAGATATTCAGTCTTTTGAAGTGAATCCTTCACAAAGTTACTACCATCCAACTTTCATTAACTTTACTCAGTCAGGTCTCAGAATTCTGAAAGTTTCTCATGGTCTCCTAATATAGGATCTTTAAACAACTGAATAATAAATATGAATCAGCTTTTTAAATGTCAGATATAAATGGGACATTGACTTGGAAATGAGGCAGACAACAAACAGAGTGAATTTTATTAAGTTACTAAAGATTGCCAGGCATGTCCTGCATGCTTTTTAAATAGTGTGTCATCTAATGATTGAAACTACTCTAATACAGATATTAAAATGTTACTTGACTCATGAACTAAGATCATAATGCCTCTTGAATGATTGTGAAATGCACACAGCATTACATAAATGAATGAGATGGAATTTAATCTTAGTTCTGTTGACTGCAGAACCCAAATATTTCCATATCATTTGAAACTCTGCAGACACCATAACTTCTAAAGGCTGAATAATGCCTTAAAAGTTCATAATGTCCTTAGCTCAAGTTCAAGGAAAATGTGACATCACAAAGAATTTGTCATGCAAGAAGGTATCTTTTCCATCTAAGGAGAAAGTGGGCAGGATAAGATCTGCAGTTTCTGACTCCAAGATAACAAGTCTCTTGCTACTTTTAGAAGAGATCAAAGTCCAAAACTGCCTTAACTGAAAGTTGGATCAGTGCCAGTCAATAATTTTCTTTCAAAATACATTTATATAATGCTTTTTATGTGATAGGAACAGTTAAATTCACTTGAAATATATTAATCCATTTAATTGGTTTAACAACTATGAGGTACGTACTATATTACCATTTTACAGATGAAGAAAATCATTTTCCCAGGTCTTATTCACAGCCAGTTTGCTTCCAATTGAAGAAAAAAAGTAAAGCAAAATATTTCTTTATTATAGAAATTCTCAAAGCTTTTAACAATGTAGGCCAGGGATCTTCAAAACAGTGATATAGTTAGTAGTGTTTCCAGAATTGTTTTTTTTTTTTTTTTTTAACTACAGACCCCTTTTCTTAATGAAACACCTATTAATATCTCAAGGTAATTGAAAGATGCTCATGTGTTGATTGAAGAAGTTAATGTCATCAACAGAGAATCATATGAACTTTTAATATCTGAGGATCTTCTTTACTTGAAAAGAATACACATAGCTCCTTAAGTTTTCTGTTTGTTTGTTTTTTTTTTAGCTACCAGGGGTCCTGGCCCTTCATATATGGGAAGACTGTGCTCAGTCATTAACCACTGAGCCACATTGGCTCCCCTCAGTTGGTTTGTTCATTTGCTTTTGTTTTCTTTAGGAGGAACTGAGAACGGAACCCAGGAACTCCCATAAGGGAAGTAGGTGGTCAACCACTTAAGCCACATCTGCTCCCTCCTTGTTTTAACTAATACTAATTATTCAAAGTTTGAAATCTTAAAGCCAGTTTTATAAGGCTTTAAGCTCAATTTTTGAAAGCCAGAAACTCTGATTCCAGTATCTGCTTTTAACCACTGCACCATACATATGTCCATATTTATTTTCATTCTGCTCATATTCTGGTTGCCTGCTCTGTTGACCTCTTTGAGCCCTCAAAGTGGACTTGTCAGGAGAAAATCAGAGAAACAATCAAGAAGCTCCAAGACCTTAGAAACACAGGACCAACAAAATCAGGAAACCAGAAGAGAAGAAAGGGTCAGGGATGGCTGATGAAGAGCAGTGCATTCCAGCGCCAAGAGCTCTGAAAAGGCGAATCAAATTTCAGAATATTTTTCTTCTCAGGGAAGACCATTCTTTTAAAGTTAAACAAAAAAACAAAACAACAACAAAAAAACAATGCTAACATTCAGGACCAATGGAACAGTCTTTTACAATCTCAGATTCCAGTAATAAAGGATATTTATAATAAAATATTTATTGAAAATTTACTGGTATTAAGAGCTTTACAAGAATTATGTCATCTGATCTTGATAATATCTCTATCATTTCCTTTAAATGAAACTTAAAAGAGATCATGTTTTGCCAAAATTCACATTATAAATGGCAAAAGTAAGATTTAAACTCAGGAGTGTCTGAATCAGACACTTTGCTCATAACGATTAGAGTATACTAAGCCTGGTAACCCATTTATCCATATTTTATATACAGGATATGATAAATAAAATCTCCTTCACCCAACAAAAACTATTAAAAAAGGCTGTCAATGTGATTGACTACTTAACAAAACAATAAAAATGAGTTTTAGTCCAACGAATGGCAAGGATGTATGGTAGACCTTTCGTTTGGAGATAGAAAAAGAAAGAATAAGACCAGATTTGGGAGAAGAAGAGAAAGAATAGAAAGAAAAGATAAGAAATAAAAATTCAAAACATTTCTGTTGCCTAGAATATTTTATTTTTGTTTTACAATTGCAAAGTTTGAGCTTACATGGCATCATATATGAAGTATTAAGAGTTTATTTGGTCTTGTCGATTCTGTTAAAAAAGATACTTCCTAGGAGATCCCTTAATCATGTGAACCAATTAATAGGCTGACTTTAAACAAAATAAATAGCACTATTGCTCAAAGTGTGTGCAAAGATCACCTGCTTCAGAAACATCTGGATATTTTGTTTAAAATGTAGAAACATCAATCCAAGCATTGTCCTAATTAGTTAGAATCTATAGAGCTGTTTCCTCAAAATCTGTATGTTAAAAAGATAAAGCACCTGATTCTGAAAGTACATTAAAGATTGACAAACAAATGGTCAATAAATTAATCAAAATTGGATATTTTTGTACTGATAGGTAATTTACTGTCTGGGCATTTTCTTAAAGAGCCTATAGGCCATACACATAGTCTTTGACACTGTGGGAATGCTTTTGTTAAATTATCCTTGAAACAGTTTAAACCTGCTTTGCTGTGCAAGCAAATTACTGCTGCATGGGAAAAAGCTGCTGTTACCAATTCCTGCTGAAAACAATGAGCATTTTCTTACTTTACACTGTTACTAATTAGTTTTCTGCTTATTCATGATCTCCTGCAGAAAAAAAACTTTCTGAGCACTTTCACATACAGCAATTGCTTGGGCACGCCTCCTAATATAGCTGACTGTATATATATTGAAGGAGATTGAATAAAGAGGGCCACCTTCCCCCAAAGAATATGAAGCTTCAGAGTGTTTTCATTTCATTCCCGCAGCAACTGGTGACCCTAACGTGATCCAGATCAGCGACATGAATTGGCACTTTAAGGAGTGAATATACTCGTCTGTACATAAACAAGACTAATCTTCCCAAGATAAGAGAACAGCAATGTCTGCTGGGGATAGTTACCAATGTGTCTAGTAAGGTGAGGGGTTTCTAAATCATCATGGGACTGAGAATTTCCAAAGAACAGGATACTTTTGTAAAAACAATAAAACAACTCTTAGAAGCAGCTGATTACATAGTCCAAAATGATCAATTGTGCTCCCCGTTACAAAGAATTCAAAAGTATTGTCCTTTGTTTCCTAAAAAAAGAAACCTTAGATTTAGAATTATGTGAACAAGTAGGACAAAATTTGAAATGTAAATTTAAAAAAGGTGAAAAAATATCTGTTAGTGCTATTATAATTTGGAGCATTGTTTGTGCAGCATTAACTCTGCTATATATTCCATCAACAAAAAAGGAAACAGAAGCAGCTACTTCATCCATACCACCAGATCCTATTTTCCCCCAATACTGCTGCCACCGCTGCCACCTATTTCAGTGGCTGGGGGATGCCTAGATATCTCAGAAGAGCTGCTTCCTCCTCCTTCACCACAATTTCTAGAGTCAAGCATGCAGTTATGGATGAAAGAGGCCTTCAATCATGGTGATGAAATAGTGGCTTTTCCTGTAGTAGTAGTACACAATCAAAGATGCTATGACCCTTTACCATATGAAGTCTATAGGGAATTACATCATAGCATCAAGGAAAATGGACTACATTTTCTTTTTACCACTGGATTACTGGGAAATGTAGGACTTGGTTATATGATGAAGCCATAGGATTGGAAACAGCTAGTCTGAACTATTGTCACCCCTGTGCAATTTAGTGTATGGATCATGGAGTACAATGAGTGTTGCATTATCCTGGCTATGAATAATTTCCAAAATGAGGTGCAAATAGGATAGGATATGTTAACAAGATCAGGTCCATATCTTAATTTACAACAACAAGTTAATATAAATAATCAAAAAGCTTTTGAACACATTTTTTCAGCTGTGCAATACGGATGGTCAGAAATACCAGATACCTTTCATGCCCAAAAATATTCTGCAGCTATTTGGCAAGGGGCTATAGAGCAATATGTTGATTTACTTTGCATTGCCCCTGAAAAGATACAACTCACTGACCCCTGGCAATATTTAGGCTTTGTGGTGTCACAAAGAACCATTCAGCCCCAAAGAATTCAGTTAAATATTCAACCTGAAATAACTATGAATAACTTACAAAAGGTGCTTGGTGCTATTAACTGGTTGCTTCCCAGCCTGGGAATCACAACAGGGCAACTAACCAAATTATTTAACACTTTAAAAGGTGATGCCAGGCCTTGAGTCCCCTAGAACTTTATCTAAAGAAGCAATAAAAGAATTAAAATATGTTAATGAAGCAATCAATTTGCAAAAATTAGAATTCAGGGACTTGTCTAGACTGATCTGACTTATTTTACTTTACACTCAGCACTCACCCACAGGCATTATTGCCCAGTTTGTGCCTCATCTACCAGTGTTGGAATGACTTTTTTTTTACCCCATATTGGAGGTAAAACCTTCTCTATCTATTTAGAAGGAATAGTACCATTATTGATGAAAGGATGTATTAGAGTACAAATGCTAAGCAGAAAATACCCAGATATAACCCATTTTCCTGTTTCTCCTGAACAGTTTGAATTTGCTTATTTTAATTCTACTGCTATTCAAATAGCAATGGCAAATTTTATAGGTAAATTAAACTTTCAACTTCCTATGGATAAACTATTGTAACAGTTGACTATACTTGCCCCATTTATAAAACTAGAAAATAGTTTCTCCCACCCCTCTCTCTAATTGTGTTACTATTTTCCTTGATGGCTCAGGTAAAACTGGTAAGGTGGCCTTTACCTGGAATGAAAATGGAAAATGGCACTCAGGAGTCACAGATGGATATTTACCCACTCAAAGGGCTGAATTAGCAGCAGCCATCATGGCCCTACAGCATTTTGATGAGCAACCCATCAATATAATTTGTGACTCAGCTTATGTAGTATATGCCCCACAGCACATTGAGCGGGCTCTTATTAAATCCCTGGCTGATGAAAATCTATGCTTTCTATTCTTAACTCTACAGCAATTGATCTCAGTATGACAGCACCTGCTGTTCATCACTCACATTCTATCTCATTCCAGATTGCCCAGACCTTTAACCGAAGGAAATCAAAGAGCAGATATCTTGGTTAGTCTCACTTAACCTTTCAATAAGCCCAGCTATCATATAGCTTCTTCCATCAAAGTGCTTGTCCACTGCATCCATCCACCTCAGGAGCCTGCGAGGGAGGTAGGCAGAAAAAAGATTCTAGGTGGAGAGAAAAGATTGTCCACATTGGCCCAGCTGCTGTATGCTCCAAACAGGCAAGCAAGTATGGCCGTTATTTATTTTCAGGGTTATTTATACACCATTGTTATTGCTCAAATGTTACACAGAAAGAACACAACATACAACTTCCCAGGATCATTTTTGCTATGTCTAGGGAGTATGTGTACTCTGAATCAAGGACTTTGTAAACTAATAGCTGATTCAACAGTTGGACCACTGCCTGGGCCTTAACCTTAACCTTAACTCTCATGGTTTAACCCTCACAGGCTGCTGCCTGAGTCTCAACCCTTACACTCCACCCCCAAGAGCAATGGCTTTAGCAACTGTGGGGGTACTTATTATGGGCTAGAGAGTTAATATAAGAGTTCTTTTTAAAATTTTTGCTGTTGTTGATGGCATTGTCACTTCTACCTGCAAAGGTCAAACATTGGCTAATCTCTTTTGTACTCCTATTCTCCAGGGAACAATAAGAGCAAGCCACCCCACAAGGGGTGCCTTTAAGGTCTAAGGCCACACTATGGTTTTTGTTTTTCTACCATGGAGCACTGTCACAGCAGGTAGCAGAAGATGTTCCTGTGGCCCTATCTGGGGCCTTAGCAAG
>JAQZBX010059987.1:0-17403 GCA_029593785.1 Cabassous unicinctus
GAGCAGCTATGTACATCAGGGGAACCATAGAGGGTTTGAGAGATGATGAATTTTTGTTTGTTTTTCTGTTTTTTGTTTATTACTATTATTGAAATAATGAAAATGTTCTAATAATAATTGAAGTGATGAATAAACAACTATATGATTATGCCAAATACCACTGACAATACACTTTGGATGGATTTTATTCTTTACTAATATGTATCAATAAAATTGATTTGTTTTTCAAAAACAAATTGCTGTAAAGTTTCCATATTTGCATGCTCTGGAACATAATGTTTTAGTTTAATGTCAAGGACAGGATTTCCAAATGTCAAACATCATAATGACATTGCCTATGGGTATGGAAGGTTTTGGAATCTATTAGATATTTTATTAACAAGATGATTATTGCAGTGCATTTTCCCTGGATACTTCCTACTGGGAAATTAGCAATGGGAAGTGGGAATGATCTGGACTTCTGCCTGTCACAGTGAACTACTGTGTGTATGATTCTCACATCCACTGATAAAGATTCTAGTCACAGAGATGAAGTATTGTTTTATCTACTATTAGGACTAAAGTGACCATATCTGTTCCTCCCCTTCAGATATTTAATCACTGACCCAGGAAAGGCAACCAGAGAATTACATTCATTTCTGTAGGAAAGACTCCAAAATCATAGACTTCACACATTTTCCTATAACCAAACCTATAAAATTTCCAGTTGATATTCACAAATTCACCATCAGATACCCAATCATTTGCCCAAACACGTCAATATCCATCAAAGAAAAAAAATTACTGGTGCACACAACTTCTCATTCTCTGAATAAATGATTTCCCATGATTTTTCATTGCATTCTCCATAATGAATTTTCTGGGAATCCCTCAAGGAGTTTCATCCTTCTAATGAAGTCTTCTTCCTCTTATTTAATGTTTTGTGGTTATTTTTAAACTGAGTTTCCTTTAGCACATTAAGGCTTAGGTTTGATGTAGTGATAGTGCACAGTGATTACAAACCTAGTGTTTCACTCGTTTGGAGTTCACTCATGTAATTTAAAGGATAAATTAGGAATTAAAATAATCCCACCTTGAGTACAGGTGTAGAATTCCTCACATGTGATTTTTCTGATTAGCTTATTAGAGTGGGAGAAGAGGCCTCTCCAATTCCATTATATTTACATTATGTTTTCTCACATAGTATATTATTTATCTATTAAGGGCTTTGCTACATAACATGCATATGGATTCTCACCAGGATGAATGTTATTAGATTATCTGAAGAAGTATGGATGATGTCAGGAATTTCTGAACACATTAAAAACAATGTTTCTGCAGAATGTGAGTTCTCTGGTATGTTTAAAGGCTAAATCTATGGCTGAAGTCTCTTAAATATGCAAAAGATTTATAGTGTAAGTTGCTACATTTAAAATAATATTGACTGATGACTATCTCAAAATGTTGACATTCATAGGGATTCTCTCCATTTGAGTAATCTCCTATTGTCTAAGGCCAGAAAAATTAAGGTTTTCCCATACATGATATTATGGTTTCTGCCCAGCATGAATTCTGTAAGGTTGCCTGAGGGCAGAAATACAAGTGAAAGGTTTCCTACATAGACAACATTCATGCAGTTTTTCTACATTGTGAGTTCTCTCATGGTGTTTAAGATTAGAAAATTGACTGAAGTTTTTCACACATAAATGACAATTTTATGGTTTCTCTCCAATGTGAGTTCTCTCATATTGTTGAAGATGGGAATGTTGACTGAAAGCTTTCCCACATTGATGACACTCATAGGGCTTCTCTCCAGTGTGAGTTGTCTCATGTCATCTAAGATTAGAATAATTATTGAATGCTTTCCCACATTGATGATATTCATATGGTTTATCTCCAGTGTGAGTTCTTTCAAGTTTTTTATTGGAAGAGGGATGAAAGAAGACTTTCCCAAAAGTAAGACATTCATAGTATTTCTCTCTGGTGTGAGTTCTCTCATATCACTGAAGATAGGAATGTCAACTGAAAGCTTCGCTGCATAAAAGACATTAATAGGGTTTACCTCCATGGTGAATTCTCTCATGATGTTTTAGGGAAGACGATTGACTGAAGGCCTTCCCCAAAGATGACATTCATAGGGTTTCTCTCCCGTGTGCGTTCTCTTATATACTTTAAGATGAGCATATTTACTGAAGGATTTCCCACATAGATGACATTCATGAACTTTCTCTCCAGTGTGTTTTCTCATGTTGTTTTAGAGGAGTGACTGAAGGCTTTCCCACAAAGACGGCATTCATATGGTTTCTCTTCAGTGTGAATCCTCTCATGTACTTTAAGATGAGCATATTGACTGAAGGCTTTCCCACATAGATGACATTCATGGGGTTTCTCTCCAGTGTGAGTTCTTTCATATACTTTAAGATGAGCATATTTACTGAAGATTTTCCCACATAGATGACATTCATATGGTCTCTCTTCAGTGTGAGTTTTTTGCATATCATTTTAGGGAAGAGGATTGACTGAAGGCTTTCCCACAAAGATGATATTCATATGGTTTCTCTTCAGTGTGAGTTCTCTCACATACTTTAAGGTGAGCATATTGACTGAAGGCTTTCCCACATAGATGGCATTCATGGGGTTTCTCTCCAGTGTGAGTTCTCTTGCGTTCTTTAAAATAAGCATATTTATTGAAGGCTTTCCCACATAGATTACATGCATATGGTCTCTCTCCAGTGTGAGTTATCTGATATTCTTTTAGGGAAGAGGATTTGCTGAAGGCTTTCCCACAAAGATGACATTAATAGGGTTTCTCTCCAGTGTGAGTTCCCTCATGAAGTTTTAGGGTAGATGAGTGACTGAAGGCTTTCCCACAAAGATGACATTCATATGGTTTCTCTCCAGTGTGAGTTCTCTCATGTCGTTTAAGATGGAAATATCTACTGAAAAGTTTCCCGCATAGATGACATTCATGGAGTTCTCTCCAGTGGGAATTCCATTGTATTGTCTGAGGTCAGAGCATTGCATGCAATTTTTAGCAGTTTGGGAACATTCATATGATTTACTTCTCTCAAAAATTGTGAAAATTTTCATTTTTATCCACAATAAAAATATAAAAAAAATAAAAAGTCTTATTCCAGTGGGGGAGGGGGATATTTGCCATATTGGTTTCATATACACATTATTCTACTCCATACACATAGATATTCTCTATTACAAAAATCTAACTGCAGAAGTATCTGATTAACTTTGAGTTTCATGATGTTTCAAAGATTAGGTATGTGAAACATGCTTATGCAAATCTTTTTTTATATGAACACAGATAAGAGTTCGTGTTTACGTTAATTTTTACCTTAATTCAAACTATCACAGATTTTTGCTGGATTAGCAATTAATCCCAACATTAATTACAATTTTGTGATTTTACTGAATTCCTAAATCATTCATTCCCTAGGCATCTATTTGGAATACTGGGGTTCACAAAATTTAGATTACCAATGCAATGATTTTAGAAGTGTCTTTCCTACAGGTAGGTTGGTTGTCTATCATTTCACATGTTTTAAAGATACTTTTCCTCCCTGTAGTAATTTAAAAAAAATAAAATAAAATAAATTGTTAGAATAGCAATTAGTGGGACATAAATTTTGGAAAGTTAAGTATCTCTTTCAGTATGTTTCCCACATTCACAATTACCTGGGAAAGATTATCAAATTAATGAATACTTTAGGTATAAGAAAACATTATAGGACATTACAATCAGAAAAGAGTTTTGGCATGGAATATGAGAAAAAGAATTTGGTATATCAGCAAAGTAAAAAAGAGATAAAAATATTCCAAGAATAGGACCAGTACAAGGATCATGTGAAGGTTTACTTCCAATAACAAATGAATATCTCTTTCACAATGTCAATGACACTTGAAAAAGCTTAAGAAGTATATTGAATAAACACATGTGACCAAAATTTCCCCAATATCCATAGGTACATTTTAGTAAATCATAACTCATGTAAGGAAACCTAAAGAAATCATAATTTACTTAAGGAATCCTGAAGTTAAAATATTTAATCACATATTCACTATATAATGAGACCCCTCTTCTGATGCACAGGTCCTTAGAGCTCACCTGAAATCTGGTATTGAGGAAATCCTATTCCTTCTCTCCCCATTTCTCCTTTTGTCAGCTAGGAAAGCACATCTGCTTTGCAGACTTGATATCCTGTTTGTATGAAAAGAGGTAGCGAAAGAAAACATATTGTAGATATCATTTTGTTGAAATTCATATGAAAGATCTTTTGGAAATGGAACAGTCAAACCACCTCCAGAGCAGTACATATTATGTGCTGTTTCAGGGAGGAGGGAGAAGGAAGTACCAAGGGCTCCAAGCCAGTAAGTCTGTAGTTAGACAAGATAAACCATAATCCTATATGTTCTGTGCATTTTGTTTTACTTTGTTGTGTATATAGTGTATATAATGGACAAACGAGTCCTAATTTTATATCATCTAGTCTTTCTAGATGTTAAAGAGGTTGCCAGTGTATGACAAGTAGAATTAGTAAACTAATACATTTTGTACATTTTGTGTTAAAATTCATAGGGAAGACTTTGTTGAAAACAACAGAATTTTATTTGTGGAAGCAAATTTGTTTAAAAAAAAAAAAAATCCCCTCTAAGTATTGCAGATGCAACCACTGAGTTGACAGAGGTCAGAAGTGGAAGGATTCCAGGCTGGAATGTTCCTATTTAGAAGACACATCCAGATTATATCCTTTGTTAATGTGTTGTTTATTCAGTGCTACTGTGTGTATTGTGGACAAACTTAAGCCCTTATTTGAAACATCTAGTCTTCTTAGATGTTTAGAAGCATACAACATATGTTAAAATAGAGAGTGTAAAATAATATTTTAAGTATGTTTTTTGTTAATACATAGGAATGGCTGTATTGGGGGAATGGGGTTGTCAAACTAGATGTCTGGGAGCAAAATGCTGAGAGGGTGGTGGTAGGGGCAAGGAAGGAAGTGCACAGGGAAAAGTTCTTTGCCTGTGAGTTGTGAGACAAATTCAGATTGTCTGACCATTGTTCTCTATAGACAATTTAGTTATTACTGTGTATTAAAGGACAAGTCCTAATGTCCAAAGTATGTCAAAGTGGAGGTAGTAAAACAATCCCTATATAAAGGTTCTTGTGTTAGTTTTAGGATGGTCTGACTACTGGGAGTGACCTCTGTCAATCCACCTCTTGGAGCTGGATGGATTCCTGTACTTAGTCATTGAAATGGTGGATGAGAAAGAAGAGGAAGGGCAAAGGGAAGGGCTCCTTGGTAGTATCTCCATGTTGAGAAGACAGTCATAGGTTATAGGTATTTTTTGGTAAAATACTTCTGTTGATTGCTGATATGGTCCATTCTTTACTTCACATCTAAGCTTTTTAGATATCTTGAGATGACAATGTATGATAAAATGTAGAAATAGTGAATTAATGAATTTATAAATATCTTTTTGGTAAATTATTAGAAAAGCATTTTTGACATGGAATTGTTAAACCACCTCTGAGCAGTCAGCACTGACTTGTTCATTAAATTGGCTGCAGAGGGACACAAGGAAGTGCAGGGGAGGGGTATATGCAGATGTGTTCCTATTTCCATTTTGATGCTAACTTGATGTGTGTGTTCTTGGCTAAAACACTGTTAAATAATTCAATAGAAACATATGTTCTTGCTAATAATTCAATATAGATATGATAATGAATTCTTTTAGAAGCATTATACTTATTGTACTATATTGCTTTACATCCTATTTTAAATTGAGCATTATTAAGGGAGTGCAGTATTTGTAACTCTCCCAATATGTAGAGGTTTGTTGCCATTATGTCTCAGGAAATTTCTGTCCCCAAGAAAGGCAAGAATACATTTTTTCCCCTGACTGAGATGGTGTCATGTATTCTTGGTTATCATGATAACTCATGGCTTTGGGGCTTTGAATTGTTAAATAGTCATGATGTGTGAAAAACCATGAAACATTCTGCGTGTTCTCAACCAGATGAAAATGTATGCTCAGTTGTATGTATACATGCACAGGACCTAGAAGGTTATGTCAAATTAAACTGCTTGTGATTTGTGTGACTTTTGTGTTCTTTGCTTTTGGTGTTTTTCAGTTTTCTATATTGCGCAACTAAAATTTTGAAAAAAAAATGTTACCTGGATATTGAAATCTGATAGTAACAGATCATGATCATGATGTACATACAGGCTACCAAAGAATAAGGTAAGCATTGAAGGTAAGTAATGCAACAAAACCTAGAACTCAGATCATTTATAATATTTCAACAGAAATTGTAACTCTTGACCTTTTGCCCATTTCAATGAGGACAACTGGTTATTGTTACCCATGAACTAGTACAAAGAGAAACTGCAGTGTCATCTATATTCTAAATGGGAAGAATTCTATGTTTCCAAAGTGATTGAATATTATGTTCAACAATAATCCAATTAACATAAATCCCAGAAGAATGATCTAAATTCTTTATGGAAAAGGATATATGCAATGTTTTTATTACTATGTTCTGAAGCCTTAGCATAGCCCTTGGATCAGAATACTTATTTCACCATAGTGAATTACTTATCCATTCAAAAAGCATTCATTGATTTCTCAGAACAAGATAGATATTAAGTTGTAGTCAAGAAGACTAAATTCTGTTGGGCTGAACTAGATGTACATAAAAAATAGGGAAATATTCATTTAGGCAGTTTTATTTTTTATAAAAATATAAATGTATTAAAATTATAAAATATAAAAATAAGAGAAAATAAATATTACACAATATGGAGAAGCTGATATTTGAATAAATAAATGGGAGATTATTTATGATAAATATATAGGTAGTTAGAAAAATAGGTTAGACAGATGGTAGATATAGAAGAGATAGACAGATATAAATGGTAGAAAAATTTTGAGAGTCTCCCCTACTGAGACCAGGTTATTGACATTCTCCAGCATCACTTCACTGAGCAACTTTTGCTGGGATATGTCTAACAGGTCCCACTCTTCCTGGGTAAAGTCTACAGCCACATCCTTGAAGGTCACATACTCCTAAAATATCACAGTAATTTGTGTTCACACAGCACTATCCTAACCAATGTCCTGAGTGTGATGTACAAAATAACAGCACTAAAGCAGAAATTGTATACATAAAACACATAAAATACAAAATGTGTATGGGGTTCCAGTAATATCATTATCAATGCTGAATTGTCATCTGCCTTTCAGATGCATTTATAGACACATGCACACTCTGAATACATAACACCCCATTGTAAAAGAAAATCACATGATCTGGGATATTATATACACCTGGAAATTCCCCAATAAACTTGTAATTATGCCTTCTTTCTGCTGATTATAAAGCTTTCCTACAAGTACTCAAAACTAAATCAATCTTTCCAAATAATTCTAAGTAAATTTACAGACTTATTGTAAGGCAAGCAATAGCCATGATATTTCATTTTAAAAAATGAGTATGGTCATATTATTCCCCTATACAGATGAACTTATTTTCCTCTCATTTGTGAAATCACTTAAGAATATGTTATGAATTTTGACAAATGCAAGGCATATGTGAAATGCTTTCTTTCTAATTTCAATTCAAATGTCTATTATCCAGTAAAATGGCAGGGAAACTTGAACAAATATCCAGAATTCTGTTAACTTCAATTGGTATCAAATCAGTAAGTTCTGCTTTCCTCAGTGCTACATAACTAAGGTTTTCATTGTAATGTATAAATACAGATGATTCTATCAGAATATCCAGTTTGTAATATATGGTTCTATAACCCAACTCCCAGATGAGTGGTTCCCATAAGTAAGGATCTTTATGAAAAAGAAAGCAATGTGACATTTCTCAAACAACAACAACAACAACAACAACAAAGATTGTAACTTCTAGCAGGTATTATCAGACCAATATGATCATTTTCTTTGTTTTTTAATCCTCAAGACATATAAAAGAGCAAGCAATGGTAGCAACCTGGTAATCTTAATCAGTATTCACTGACCATGGATTTTAGTGCACAAAAACCTACTAGCAGTACCAGTAAACCATAACATTAAGACTGCAAATATACTAAAGCAAAACAAGAACATGAGAACAAAATCTAGAGCATCCACAGATAATATGTGTCAGTCACTTCCACTTATTTCTTTTTAAGATAAGCCAATTAATGAAAAAAATTGAGGGCAATAACATTCTGCTTTTCTCTCACAACCTTTATTTTTCATTTTAGTCTCCCTAGAGCAGGATTGAAACAAAGGTCTTTTGAAAAGGTGTGGAGATTAGAAGTCATCCCTTAGCTATGATCTTACTTTGCCTAGTACTAAATATCTCTCCAGTTAGTAGCAATCATGAGTTGATTACAAAATTATTCAGATATATCTCAAAAAAATAGAAGAATGAATTATTTCTGTAAAGAAATGAAGTGATGTATTTCCATTTTAGGCACAGCTATTTATATACAAATACATATGTTGTCATTTTTAAAATTAATTCTATTGAAATGAAAATAATTGCATTTCATTACTTTTGTATCATGCATTTTAGGTACTCAATTATTCCATTTTCATGTTTTTCTTATATAGTCTTATGTGTTTTCAGCCTAGTTTCTGTAGCAAAATTAAAATGTAATGTATGTGAAACCTACCAAGCCCCATAGGGTACACATAAAGTGTCTGTAGGAAAGCACATAGAACTGTCCAGTTTGATATTAACCATACCTGTTAGTTCCTCTTTGTAAAGAAAAAAATGTAAACATGTAATGTTTCACTCAATCTATTATCTTTATCACCATGAGAATTAGAAACCACAGGATTATTATGTATTTGATGTTAACAAGAGAAAAACACTAGAGAAACCCCCAGCCCATTCCCAGAGTGCTCAGCTTAATGATTAACTTTCTCTGTTGCAACCTGTATAAAAGCTGCAAGAAAACCCCTCAACAAGGGGCCAATTTTGAGATTCGTTAGATCTCCTATCTGCCACTAGCCAGTAAAGACACTTTTCCTTCTTAGCCTAGTTCAGTGTGTCTATTATGCCATGCTAAGCACCAAGCCCAAAGATCCTTCTGATCTCTGTCAATTCCAGGCAATATTTTTCAAAAAAGTTATTTTTAAAAAATAAATGTGTATATGTTGGAAGACAGCTATGAGCTAGACTTATCCAAAAGCATAGAGCCATTCTAGCAAATAAAACATACAATCTGGCCATATGGATTTTAAGAGCCACTTAAGAAGAGACAATTTAAAAGAAAAAATGCAAGGTTACTTGTTACATGATCTAGATTTATTACACTTTTTGAGTTGGGAAATCTCGCATAGAAATACCAATATATTAAAAGAATAACACCAAAGTTTCTTTATTGAGCAACCACATGAAAGGATATTTCATTCAATCTGGTTTGGATTATTAAAGAAGAGCAAGATTTTGAGAAGGTGATGAATCCATCCATATTACTGATGATAAAATGAGAATCTCAGTGCAGAATATATTTCCAGGTCTGAAACTCAGATGTGATATTTGGACAGGAATTTGTGAGTTCTATAACCACAGATGACAAGTAAAATGAATGGAAGATATTGCCTAGGTAGAAAGATAGAAATAAAGGCAGGACTGGGACTGTGTTCTAATGAGTTTCAACATTTAATATTTCAGAAATAGTTTGAAAATATGTAATGTGAGCTAGAAAAAATCCAAGAAAGTGTTGTGACCTAGGAGACCAGGACAGAAATGGATGATAAAAGGAGGAAATCAGGGAATTTGTTGAGGATTCTTGTAAGGAGAAGATGCTTTTAGTAGTTTCATTGAGATGGATGTAAGCAGATTCTCAAGGGCAGTGCATATAAGTGTAGGATATGTAAGCCATATCAGAGTGCTTTGAGGAGAAAGCAGGAGGTGAGGAAACCCACTAATTGCAACTCATTGAAAAAGGCTGGCTTCAATTGTCAAGAGAATTTAATAACTAGAGAAGTAAAAATCACATACAAATAAAATTTAAATATTTTAAGATAGTACTTTGATAGAATCAATGCATGAAAATTGACAGTATTTATAAATGGTAAGGGGGAAATGCCAGGTCACATCTCATAATTTGGAGAAATCCCAAGAAACCCAAAAATAAGAAGCCACCTTGAGTTCTATTCAATTCTGAGGCAAGTTCAAGAGACAAACCACACTTTGCTCTTCTCCCAAAGTTCTGTGCTGTTCAGCTTATTTTTTTATGGAAAAAATGCAACCTCTATTTATATTCCTTTTGTATAGGGAAATCATTTAATAAATCCAATGAGTGATCCACTCCAGGGAGAAAACCCTGATTGCACAGACTGTAGATATCAGATTTAACCAGGGTTTCAATCAATGGATGCATTCTATTCACCTTGGTCTGATTTTCAAGAAAATTAAGAAGTTAAAATCCTCTTACAATGATGGAAAATGAAGAGGTAAGGCCATTGAGAAGGATGACTGAAAGACTACTTTATTAATTCATCCAATAAATATTTTACAGTTCATTCTTTGTAACAGGAAATGTTCAAAGTCTTGGAGATACAACAGGGAACCAGCTTTACTGGTTCTATATGGTCAAAGAGTTTGAATTCTCTGGAGGAAGACTGGGATTAAAAATAAAATAAAAGCATTCTGGGAAGATGGTGTCTCCATAGGCAGGCAGGGCTCTGATCTCTCTCAAAAACAATGGAAAAAGAGCCAAAAGTTTTCCAAGGGACCAGCTTTGGGGCGCAGTAGATCAGGGCAGTGCTACAAAATTCCAAGAGGTTGAGGGTCAGAGAAATGAACAACACAAAACAGGAAATGTGAGTTACCAAACCCCACAATGGCTGGGAAGGGCTCCCCTCCCACACCCCAAATGTTTTAGGCTGGGGTAAAATCCCAGTCTCACAGCAGCCAACCAAGAAGGGAACAGACATCTTCCTCCCTGTAAGTTGTTACAAGGGAAAAGGGAGGGAGAGTCAGGGAGTTTCTCTTCAGTGAATTCAGCAAGCAGAGCCTGCTTTGAATTTCAGCTCTGGCCAGACCAAAATAAAGGAAAGTGGAGAGTGAAACACCTCAAGAAAAGGTATACTGATGAGTTCCATCTACTTCCAGTCTGGAAACTGCATGCACATAACTGATTTTGTGTTTCTCTGTATGATAACTCCTGGAAGAATATCTGTACACCATTAGTGAGTCCCTGGCATGATTTTGAGAACTTAAGCTGGGTGGTTTTAAAGACTTAAAATGAGTTGAACCATGTATCAAAGAAGAGTTGTGAACAAAAAAAGGCAAGAAAGAAATTGGCCATCAAATAAATTCAACTACATATTCAGATGCCTAGATGTCAGCAAAAAATTACAAGCCATTCTGGGAAATGAAGAGATGGCCCAGCCAAAGGAACAAACCAAATATTCTGAAGAGAATCAGGATTTTAGACAGTGAAAATCACACAACTCTCCTAAGTGAATTCAAAGAATTGAAAGAAAATATTACTAAAGAGATAAAGAAAATTAAGAAGACAATGGGTGAGCATAAAGAACAATGTGAAAGCCTGCAAAGAAAAGAAACAGAGCTTAAAGGGAATGAAAGACATGACGGACAACATTAAAAATACATTAGAGGCACATAAGAGCAGATTTGAATTGCTTGAAGACAGAATGGTGATTTTGAAGGCAGAAAATCTAAACTGGAAAAGACAAGAGTACAGAAAAAGAGAATGGAAGAATTGTACAGGGTATTCAATGACAAGAAATACACAAACATACACATGATCAGTGTCCCAGAAGAAGAGAATGGAAAAGGAGCAGAAAGAATATTTGAGGAAATAATGAATAAAAACTTCTCAACCCTTATGAAAGACAGAAAAAACATCAATATACAAGGACAATGCACTTAATACAGAATAATTTTGAATAGACATATCCTGAGACACCTAGTATTCATAATGACAAATATTAGAGATAAAGAGATATTTCTGAAAACAGTAAAAGAAAAGAAAAGCATCACTTACAATGAAATGTAAATTAGATTAAGTGATGACTAAACATAAGAAACCATGCAGGTGAGAAGAAAGTGGTATGATGTATTTAAGGAACTGAAAGAGAAAAATTGCTGGCCAAGAAATCTGTATCCATCAAAACTGTCCTTCAAAAATGATGGTGAGTTCAAAGTATTCAGAGAAAAACTGATAATATGTTTCCAAAAGACCAGAATGACAAAAGATACTAAATGGAGTTATGCAGCCTTAAAGGAAAAACAAGGGCAAGAGACTTCGGGAAGAGTGTAGAAATGAAGATTTTAAGGAAGGGTAAATTAAAGGGTAAAAAGACAGAGAAAAGTATAGTATAACAAGAGATAGCCAAAGGACAAAATGGATAAAGTAAGTAATGTCTTTACAATAATAACATTGGGAGAGAGAAAGATGGCGTCGGCTTAGGAGGGTGACTGCGAACAGCTCCCAGATCATGGCAGAGAGTGGATGGGGTGCGGCATGGGTGTCTGTGCTTTGGGTGTGTGGAGTAAGAAGCTTGGGACATCTATCTGGACAGATCGACGGTGTGGACTGAACCATAGAGATTCGGAACATAGAAAGAAGCAAGAATATAAAATAAGAAGAAAAAGTATCAAAGAGAAAACTTTACACACACACAGAACCACCAGCTAAATAAAACTCTAGAGCACAGAGAGAAGCTAATCAACAGAATAAATCCATCAAGGTAAAATGATGACTAGAGGGCAACAAAAAATTACAAACCACACTGAGAAACAGGAAAACATGGGCCAATCCAATGAACAAACTAAAAACCAGAAACTGAAGCAGATCATTGAACAACTAATCGAAGCTTTCCAAACAAATATTATGGACCAACTTAAAGAAGTGAAGGAAGAGATTAAGAATATAAAGAAGACACTTGGAGAACTTACTGAAGAAACTGTAAACACTACCAAAAAGATAATGGATATGATGGTGACCAATGGCACAATCCAAGAAATCAAAAAGACGCTGGATTCACATAGCAAAGATTTGAACAGGCAGAAGAAAGTATTAGTGATGTGGAAGACAATACATCTAAAATCAAACAGATAGTAGAAAAAACAGACAAAAAGATAGAAAAAATCCAGCAGGGACTCAGGGAATTAACTGACAACACAAAATGCTCAAACATACGCATTATGGGCATCCCAGAAGGAGGAGAAAAGGGAAAGGGAACAGAAGGAGTGTTGAAGGAAATAATGGCTGAAAACTTCCCAACCCTATTGAGAGAGATGGATGTGCAGATCCAGGAAGCAAAGGGCACCCCAAACAGTATAAATCCCAACAGGCCAACCCCAAGACATATACTTGTGAAAATGTCCAGGACTCAAGACAAAGAGAAATTACTCAAGGAAGCAAGAGAAAAGAGAACCATCACATACAAGGGAAGCACAATAAGATTAAGTGCTGATTTCTCAGCTGAAATCATGGAGGCAAGAAGACAGAGGTATGACATAGTCAAACACTAAAAGAAAAAAACTTCCAGCCACGAATTCTCTACCCAGCAAAATTGGCATTCCAAAATGATGGAGAGTTTAAAATATTCACAGATAAATAGAAATTAAGAGAGTATGTCAATAAGAAACCTGCACTTCAAGAAACACAAAAGGAAGTTCTACAAGTTGAAAGGAAAAAACAAGGGAGAGAGAGTTGGAGGAGAGTTTAAAAGCAACTAACAAGACAAAAAACAAAAACAAAACAACATATGACATACATTTATCCAAAGAAAAAATGGCTGAAGTAAGAAATTCATTACGAGTAATAACACTGAATGTTAATGGACTTAATTCACCTATCAAGAGACACAGATTGGCAGAATGGATAAGGAAATATGATTCATCTATATGCTATCTACAAGAAACTCACCTTTGACCCAGGGATTCAAGGAGGCTTAAAGTGAATGGCTGGAAAATCATTTTACAAGCTAACAATAGCCAAAAACAGGCAGGAGTAGTATTCTAATATCAGACAAAATAGACTTTAAATGCAAAACTATCATCAGAGACAAAGATGGACACTATATATTAGTAAAAGGGGTAATCTCTCAAGAAGAGAGAACAATCATAAACATTTATGCACCTAATTGGGGTGCTTCAAAATACATGAAGGAAACCCTGGAAAACTAAATGGAGAAATAAATGCCTCTACAACTATAGCAGGGGACTTTAACACACCATTATCATCACTAGACAGAACATCTAGACAGAGAATCACTAAAGAAACAAAGGCTCTCAACAATACATTAGAGGACCTGGACTTAATGGACATATACAGAACACTCCACCCAAATACAGCAGGATTTACATTCTTCTCGACTGCACATGGAACATACTCCAATATAGACCACATTCTAGGCCAAAGAACAACTCTCAATGAATTCAGAAAGATTGAGATTATACAAAGTAATTTCTCTGACCACAACGGAATGAAATTGGAAATCACTAAAGGACAGAGAAACAGGTTAGGCAAAAAGATATGGAAGTTAAACAACACACTCTTAGACAAACAGTGGGTCAAGGAGGAAATGTCCAAAAAAATCAGCAACTACCTTGAAGCTAATGAAAATGACAACACATCATAGCAAAACCTATGAGATGCAGTGAAAGCAGTCCTGAGAGGGAAGTTCATAGCCATAAATTCATATACTAAAAAAGAAGAAAGAGCTAAAATTGAAGACCTAACTGCACACTTGGAGGAATTGGAAAAACAACAACAAGCTAAACCAAAAGGAAGTAGAAAGAAGGAAATAACAAAGATTCGAGCAGAACTAAACGAAATAGAGAATAAGAAAGCACTAGAAACAATAAACAAAACCAAAAGCTGGTTCTTCAAGAATATCAATAAAATTGAAAAACCTTTAGCCAGACTAACAAAGAAAAAGAGAGAAAAGATTCAAATACACAAAATAAGGAATGAGCAAGGGGATATCACTACTGACCCCACCGAAATAAAGAGTATTATAACAGGATACTTTGAAAAATTATATGCCAACAAGAATGATAACTTAGAGGAAATGGACAAGTTTCTAGAAACTCACAAACAGCCTACATTGATGAAAGAAGAAATTGATGAACTCAACAGTCCAATTACAAGTAAAGAAATAGACTCAGTCATCAAAAACCTCCCAAGTAAGAAGAGCCCAGGACCAGATGGCTTCACAGCTGAATTCTCCCAAACATTCCAGAAAGAGCTAACAACAATTCTGCTTTAGCTCTTCCAAAAAACAGAAGTAGAAGGAATATTGCCTAACTCATTCTATGATGCTAACATTACCTTAATACCAAAACCAAAGATACCACAAGAAAGGAAAATTACAAACCAATTTCTTTAATGAACCTAGATGCTAAAATCCTCAACAAAATATTTGCAAATCACATTCAACAACATATCAAAAGGATTATACACCATGACCAAGTGGGTTTAATCCCGGGTATGCAAGGATGGTTCAATATAAGAAAATCAATCAATGTAATACACCACATAAACAGATTGAAAGAAAAAAAATCACATGATCATCTCTATAGATGCACAAAAAGCATTTGACAAAATACAGCACTCTTTCCTGGTAAAAATACTACAAAAGATAGGAATAGAAGGAAACTTTCTGAATATGATAAAGGGTATATATGAAAAACCCAAAGCTAACATCATTTTAAATGCTGAAATCCTAAAAGCCTTCCCTCTGAGATTGGGAACAAGACAAGGATGCCCTATATCACCACTCCTATTTAACATCGTCTTAGAAGTACTTGCCCGAGCACTGAGGCAAGAACAAGACATAAAAGGCATCCAGATTGGAAAAGAAGAAGTGAAAATCTCATTACTTGCAGATGACATGATCTTATACATAGAAAGCCCTGAAAAATCTACAACAAAGCTCCTAGAACTTATAAATGACTTCAGTAATGTTGCAGGCTACAAGATCAATGCTCAAAAATCAGTAGCATTTCTGTACACCAATAACAAGCAATCTAAGGAGGAAATTAAGAAAAAAATACCATTTACAATAGTAACTAAAAGAATCAAATACCTAGGAATAAATTTAACTAAAAATGTAAAGGACTTATATACAGAAAACTACACAACACTGTTAAAAGAAATCAAAGAAGACTTGAATAACTGGAAAAATATTACCTGTTCATGGATAGGAAGACTAAACATCATCAAGATGTCTATCCTACCCAAACTAATCTATAGACTTAATGCAAACCCAATAAAAATCAACACTGCATTTTTTTAGGAACTAGAAAAACTAACCACAAAATATATTTGGAGAGGTAAGAGGCCTCGAATTGCCAAAGACATATTGAAAAAGAAAAATGAAGTAGGAGGTATCACATTACTTGTCTTTAAAAAATACTACAAATCTACAGTGATCAAATCTGCATGGTATTGGCACAAGGATAGACCCTACTGACCAACGGAACCTAATTGAGAATTCTGAAATAGATCCTCGCATATACCGTCATCTGATATTTGACAAGGCACCCAAGCCCACTCAATTGGGAGAGAATGGCCTCTTTAACAAATGGTGCTTGGGGAACTGGATATCCATATCCAAAAGAATGGGAGAAGAATGCCATCTCACACCTTATACAAAAATCAACTCCAGATGGATTAAAGATCTAAATATAACAGGCAAAATCATAAAGACCTTTGAAGAAAATGTAGGGAAGCCTCTACAGGACGTTGTATTAGGAAATGGTTTCATGAACTTCACAGCCAAAGCATGAGCAGCAAGAGAAAAAATAGATAAATCGGATTTCATCAAAATTAAAAACTTCTGCACCTCAAAGGATGTTATTAAGAAAATAAAAAGGCAGCCTACCCAATGGGAGAAAATATTTGGCAATCATATATCTGATAGGAGCCTAATATCCTGCATATATAAAGAAATCCTACATCTCGTAAATAAAAAGACAAACAACCCATGTAAAAAATGGGCAAGTGACCTGAAAAGACACTTCTCCAAGGAAAAAATACAAATGGCTAAAAAGCACATGACAAAATGCTCGACATCGCTAGCTATTAGGGAAATGCAAATCAAAACCACAATGAGATACCATCTTACACCCATCAAAATGGCAGCTATCAAAAAAAAACAGCAGAATATAAGTGTTGGAGAGGATGTGGAGGAATAGGAACCCTAATCCACTGCTGGTAGGATTGTGGAATGGTCCAGCCACTGTGGAGAACAGTTTGGCGATTCCTCAGAAAACTAACAATAGATCTTCCATATGATCCAGCAATTCCACTACTGGGTATATACCCAGAAGAACTGAAAGCAAAGACACGAACAGATATATGCACACCAATGTTCATAGCGGCATTGTTCACAATTGCCAAAAGTTGGAATCAGCCA
>JAQZBX010059988.1:0-17402 GCA_029593785.1 Cabassous unicinctus
CATTTTTACAGCACTGGACCATGGAAAAAAAGAATAATGTGACTATATTTATTCTATTGGGACTTTCCCAAAAGAAACACATAGAAATACTCTGTTTTGTATTCTTTTTAATTTGTTACATTGCTATCTGGATGGGAAACTTGATCATACTGATTTCTATCTCATGCACTCAATAAATTGACCAACCCATGTATTTCTTCCATAATTACCTTTCACTCTGTGACATTTGCTACATATCCACAGTGAAACCCAAACTAATAACTGACTTACTGGCAAAGAGGAACACCATTTTGTATCGTAACTCCATGATACAGCTGCTTATCATTCACTTTCTTGGAGGCACTGAGATCTTTATCCTCACAGGGATGGCCTACGACTGCTACATTGCCATCTGCAAGCCCCTGCACTACACCATCATCATGAGCAGTTGGAGGTGTAATGTGTTCATCATATCTTGTAATTCTGGAGGATTGGCCCACTCTGCCAGTCAGTTTCTTCTCACCATCTTCTTACCCTTCTGTAGCCCCAATGAGATAGATCACTACTTCTGTGATATGTTTCCTTTGCTGAAACTGGCCTGCACTGATACATACAGAATTAGTCTTTTGGTAATTGTGAATTCAGATCTGATTGCTTTGGTGCCTTTTGTCATTGTGATGCTATCTTATTTCCTGATATTATACACTATCAGTGCCTGCCTTGCATAAAGCTGTAGCAAAGCTCTTTCCACTTGCAGCTCTCACATAACAGTTGTGGTGTTATTTTTTGTGCCTGGTCTCTTTATTTACATTAGACCACCCACAATTTCTCCAGAAGATAAAGTGTTTGCTCTTTTCTTCATCATCATTGTCTCCTTGTTGAACCTTCTTATTTATGCTCTGAGAAATCTGGAGATGAAGAATGCTTTGAGAAAAGCATTGTGCCATCAATGGTTTTTGGAAGGGAAGTAACTTGTATGAAAGGCATTACTGAATTTAACTCTAGGCCTTGTGAAATAGGTGTCTATGCAGCTCTAAGCCATAAAATTGATCTGGAATGATATACAAACTAGAGTTCTCCCATTGGCCCATAACTCTTCTTAACTGGGAGATTTTGATAAATTTACCCTTGTTCATTTTTCCTCCATTCTTCTCACATGCCTGATTCATGTGCCTATTTTACTTAGACATAGAAATTCTTTTTTCCCTCCTCTTGCACACCATTTGGCAAAAACTATTAGGAGGCCATCTGGTAGAGGAGAAATGTAGTTTAAATGCTCTCAGTTCCAGGATCACAGAGCAAAGCATAGAAGGGTGAATTTTTGGCTGAAGCCAATAGATAAATGTGTGGAACATATTGCTTACTTGGCTACTCAGCATTTATAAAACTTTCTCTACACAAATTGAAGCTCCTTAACAAAATAATTACAGAGTCCCACTTCCACTAAACAAGAAGTTTCTACAAATATATTCTGAATTTCACCATTAAAAGAAACTCAACTTTCCCAATGTCTTTGCAGATAACTCTGGATAAGTTAATTAAAATATTACTTGTTATTCTACAAGGTTACAATACCTCCTGAATAATCTGTAGCTTAAAGATTAGATTATAAATTTATCTATGGAAAATAAACCTCTTATATTAAATAAGAAAGAAAAATACAATTCATTCATATACACATATATAAGTAATTATATTTGTCTACCATATAAATATTTATATAACTCAATCAACTAAAGAAAAATATTCATTATTGCAATTTTAGTTGTTGAAATGTGTCTTAAGGTTTTAGTTAATATTTATATCTGTTTCTTTCACTTTCGATTCCACTTTCCGTTTGCTCTCAGCCTCACATTCAGCTATTGGGGTTTATTATCTAGTAAGTCAACCAAATTTCATTTCTGAATTTCTCAATCCTCAATGATGCTACAATTTTTCTTGCTTTATTTTTTATTAACATTCAATTTTCATCATAGTAATTATAATAGGTGCCTAAGAGGATCCCTGATTTGAAGACACTGGTCAAATTTCCCTCATTATTACATAACAACCAAATTTCTCCTTTGTCGGTAGCAATCAATACATCCCCTTGTTTGTCTGATGGCATAGCACAGGCATGAAGAGACCATATTGACCAGGTGGTATTCTCAATTTCCAATATAATAAATCATTACTGCAATCCATGAGGAAAGCATAACCTCTTTGTAACTATGACCACAAACCATCTGAGTGGAAAATGGTGGGAGAGGAAATATTCAGTAAATGTGTTTTTAGTTTAATAGTAAAAGTAGTTACTTGTACTTAGATACCTTGATTCCCTTAACCATTTATTCTGGATATGGAAGATACTGCATTACCTATTTGACAATACATCCTTAAAGATAAAGCCTCAGATTTTCAAGGTGTTTTCTCTGAATTGGTGCTTGAGTGTTAAGTAAGATATTACAATATTGTATCATACCAGTCACTACAGTGTACATGATAAGACCAGTGATTTTCTTGTGGATGTGTCTGCTGCCACTCTTCATTTACTGTAAAATAATGTACTTGATCAGACTCAATGATGTTTGAGTAACATGAATATTTGAGTTCCAAAGATTTCTGTAAGCTCACGGGTTATACTGCTACTAGAAGAATTATGAATTATGAACAGAAAAGATAAATCCATCTAAATACTATCCAGAAGATGAGTACAAATTCTGCCCCTTCATGATGGAAGATTTTCAGTGCAATCAACTAGCCACTAAGTGGCTGAATACTCCCACTGAGAGATGATGTGTATTAGATACCCCATCTTGGTTTTCAAAGTTTACTACATCTATATTTCTCATTTTTCTTATACTTCTTACAATGTAACATTGAAATTTCCATAAATTTCTCAGATCTATTATCTCTTCCCTTGTACCTGCATAGATCTGTGTAAATGCCTTGCCAAATATAATACAGCAGAAATGAACTCCTATAAATTCCATGAGTAGCTATTAAAAATGTGCAATTACACCTTGTTCTCTTAGGTTCTTGCTTTTGACACTTTAGCTGACATACTGCACAGAAACCCATGCTAGTCCTTACAGAGATACCATATGGAGAGGCCATATGAGGGTTTTCATGGACCTTAGCCCACCTGAAGTCCCTGTCCATAGCCAACATCAACCTCCAGACATATGAGTGAACATTCCTCCAGATGATTTCAGCTTCGAGATAGTGATTCACCCTCAGCCTTGGAGTCTTCCAGCTGAGCCCCCAACACCTTGGAGCATAACCGGCCATTTACCAATATATTCTATTTAAATTCCTGA
The DNA here is from genome assembly GCA_029593785.1 of Cabassous unicinctus. Classification (NCBI taxonomy): domain Eukaryota; kingdom Metazoa; phylum Chordata; class Mammalia; order Cingulata; family Chlamyphoridae; genus Cabassous; species Cabassous unicinctus. The sequence goes on from JAQZBX010059988.1 coordinate 3,279, forward strand.
TCTACGGAATCCATGAACATATTAATTGGTTGTTTTATATCAAGTTTGGAGTTGTTTTTTACACAGCCACAATATATACAATAATTTGTACTCAGTAATAGTAGCAGTGAGATTAACCTTGGTGAGGGAATTGTTATCTTGTTAATTCCTTGCAATGGTCTTCATTCTAGCAACCTTGGCCATTTTATTATTGAACTACTGACTAAGGATTTAGGTGACTGAGATAAGAAGATGAGTGATATCTAGAGACCATATAATCTTGTAAATCCTTGTTGAGAAACTTCTTTGCAGTGAACACATTTTGGTGACTGTGGCAGCTTGATATTATTTAAGAACTCTAAAAAGAGATATTTATTATGTTTGTAAACTGGCCTGTTCCTCTGGGCATGATACCCTTTGACTGATTTAAATTTGAAAGGCTTTATGTTCATTTGATTAAGTCAAGATTAATGCTTTGATTTGACCATATCATTAGGTTGTGCAGTGTTGAGTCCCCACCCCTTTGGTGGGCTACATAAATGGACACTCACTCAAAGAGAACACAGAATGTGATACACATGTGAAGAGACATGGGAGAGGAGAGGTCTTTGATCCTGCAGCCACAGGAAAAGAGATGAGCCCATCACCTGATACTTTACAGCTGACCTTGTGAAGAGTCCAGAGCAGCTGAGCTCAGGAAGAAATGAGCCCTCCAGTCTACAGCTGACATCAGAAGTTGGGCCCATGTAGCCTTAAGAGGAAAGAGGAAGGCTGAAACTTCACAGATATTGGCAGCCATCTTGCTTCAACACATGGCAAGAGACATTTCTGAGAAAGTACTTCTTATGTTCCCTTGAGTTGGGCTCTTTGGACCTTGTAAATGTAAGCTTCTACCCAAAATAAATACCATTTATAAAAACCAACAGATTTCTGGTACTTTGCATCAGCTCCCTTTTGGCTGACTAATACAGAATTTGGGACCAGAGAATGGGGTCGTGATTTTGCAATTACCAAAAATGCTAAAATGATTTTATGAATGGTTAAGGGGTATTTTTTGAATACCTCTTGATAGATGCTTGATAGAAAAGGCCTAGATTGCTTTAAAGAGATGGTTAGTAGAAATACAGAGCCTAAAGTTATTTCTAATAAGGAAATAACTTATTAGAAGGAAATGATGAAGCTATTATCGGAAACTGGAGGAAAGGTGATCCATGTTTTAAAGTTGCAGAGAACTTAGCAAAATTGAATTGTGATGTTATATGAAGGCAGGATTTAAAAATTATGAACTTGTACATTTAGTGGAGGAGATTTCCAAAATAAATGTGGAAAATGTAGCCAGGCTTCTTCTTGAAGCTTATAGTAAAATGCTAGATGAGAGAGATAAGATGAGAACTGAATTGTTGGGCATAAAGACACCAGAAATTGATTCTAGAAATTCCAAATCTCTGGAATCAAGCCCCAAGACAATAGTGCCCCATTTGAGGAATTAACTAAACTTGGAACTTATAAGCCATGATTGAAAATGCAGTTATCCAGGAAGGTCTTAACTGTCTGTTGGCTTAGACCCCTACTTCCTGCATGTTAAACCAACAAGCTTTTTGAGTGAACTCTATGGCCAAAATCACTGTCAATCTTGACTAAAATGAACATGTAGAGGAAAGATGTAAGGGAAAACAGCTTTAAGAGAAAAACCATGTAAGCTGAGATACGGAATTAAGACATCTCCTTGGGTCAAGAGAGGAACCACACCCATGTGTACAGAAAGGGTGAATTTGCCCTGGCATTGGAAGAGGGTGGATGTTCCAGCCCACTTTTCAGGGAAAGTTTTGTTGCCACAGGTTACAGAGAGGGTGCAGCACATTCCCCAAGGGTAGTGACACCCCAGATTTCTGAGAGGGGTGGACATTTTACCTCATAGTTTGGGGAGTGTGATGGCATCATTCCATTGCTATGAGAGGGGTGGGCCTGTCCTCCATAGATTATGGAAGGCCAGGTCACCAACCAACTGTTTGGAGAGAGCTGGGCCTGTGTGCCAGAGATTGGGGAGAATGTTGCTGCCACCTCACTGTACTAAGGGAGTTGAGGCTGTAACCCAGAGTTTGGGGAAAGTGTGGCCATCACCCCAGTGGTCTTGGAGGGTGAGGTCTGGATCTCATTTGCTACCCAGATTCCTGATGATGATGGAACCAAGAAAATGGCCTTTGGACAAGCCTGTGGAAAGTGTGGGCCCCCATGAGGCCCCAGGGAGAAGAGACCACCATCTTAAGAATGACTCTCAGATTTTGAAATCTAATGGAATATGCCCTGTAGATTTTCAGAACTCCAGGGGAACAGCTACTCATGCCCCACCTCCCCAATTCTTCTTATGGCAATGTACCTGTTTATCCTATGTCTATACCTTTGTATTTTGTATATTGGAATCAGATAAATTGCTTTGTGAGTTTCAAGGTCTACAGCCAGAGAGGATTTTACCCCAAGACAAACTGTATTTTTTATAAATTAATTGTGATATGATTTTATACTTAGCATTGTTATTCATTTAAGGTTTTTTGTATATTGCACTATCTTTTTGGAATTCAGAGGGTGGAATGTGGCAGTTTAATATTATTTATGAATTCCAAAAAGAGATATTGATTATATTTGTGAACGGGTCTGTTCCTCAGGGCATGATACCCTTTGATTGATTTAAATTCAAAGGTTTCATGTTTACTTGATTAAACCAAGATTAGGGCTTTGATGTGACCACATCATTAAGGCATGCTGGGTTGATTTCCTGCCCTCTTAATGTGCTATATAAATGGACACTCTTGCATATTTGAAGTTATGATCGTGTTGCAATCTCTGCATTTCCCTTGGAGAGGCAGAATTGTTTTTGGCAACACTATGGTGATAAGAAAATAATTTTCCATGGGCTTATGCTTGAATATTTTATGGATCAAGCAGTCAATATGAACACTACACCAGTCATCAAGTATGTCTATTTTAATTATTACTTTGGAAATGAATAATTGACATAGAGTGGAACTATACAACCATTGGATCCCCTATAAATAAAACTGGGCAACCATGTCTCTAGCAGCTAGTTGCTGTCACTTGCTTCTGAATCAGAAGCCCATCATTCCTACTGAAATAATGGCCATTTTTGAAACTGTGTCACATAATCAATTACTGTTCACATGGAACCTTTCTTCACTTCATCCCTTAAACTTATTAATTCAATAGCTGTTACCATTACCAAGATCTAAACCATCAAAGTTTATGAACATAAATTTTTGAATACCATGGGAGCTAGAGGAAATAGAAAATGTGTCCTATTCTGTAACTGGAAAATGCTTGCTAAAATGTATAGCAGCCACAAAAATAAATGTCCAACATTATTTAGAAATGTTGAAATGAGAAAAAGTTAGGTTTTAATCTATATTAAAGATAAAAAAGAGGAAAAATTAGAAATAAACAAAAACTTTTAGGTAGGAAAAATAGAAAGCTAAAAGAAGACAATAGAAACAAATCCAAACATAAGTAGTTACAATCAATATATAGTCTTTCCATTAAAAGAATGACTATCAGACTTGAATAGAAATACAGGAGTTTATTTTTAAAGAGATAAATCTAAACCAGAAAAATTATGAATGGCTGAAGGAAAATGTATTAGTCAGCCAAAAGGGGTGCTGATGCAAAAAACCAGACATTGGTTGGTCTTTATAAAGGGTGTTTATAAATACCCTTAGAAGTCCACTGTAGAAGTCCACAGTTACCAGGCCATAAAGGATAAGTTTCTTCCTTCACCAAAGTTTGTTGCCATGTGTTGGAGCAAGACAGCTGTCAACGTTTGCCAGGGTTCAGGCTTCTTGGGTTCCTCTCTTCCCAGGGCTGCATTTCTCTCCCAGATTAGCAACTCTGTTTCCTCCAAAAGGTCACCTGTGAACTCTCAGCAAATGGTTCATCTCTAATCCAGGGCCTTCTCCCCTTCCTCACCAGAACTCCAACATCAAAACTCTCCAACACTGTTGTTTGTATGCCTTTTATATTTGATTCCCCACTCACCAATGGTGGGGCACAATGCCCTGCTGACGTGGCCCAGTCAATGCCATAATCATAACTTAATCATGCCCAGATTAGCAGACCAGTTTACAAGCATAATCTAATATCTATTTTTGGAATTCATAATTACATCAAACTGTCAAACTGCTGCAGAAAAGCATAAAGATTTGTGAGGCAAGTATTAAGCAAAAGAAAGCTAATAAATATGCTAATGTAAGAAAAATACACTTAAAAATTTAAAAAAAATATTATATTTAGTATTTTGATAAATTTCGATGGAATTTCAACACACTAAGAATTTATTGCAATTCTTAACATATGTTTGTAGATTATAGACTTAATGAGATCTAAGTGCCAAATACAGCTCACCTGAATCAGAGATTCTAGAGTATGGATTCTATTTAAGTGAACACAGACAACTTTGAAAAAATCATAATCTAGAATGTAATATATTTTTCTTCAGATTTCAAATATGCATTACATAAACCACTTCATCTGAAAACAATGTAATTAAATTAACTTTTTAAAAATAATGCAACTGTACAACACAGTTAACACTAATGTAAACCATGTACTACCGATACTAGTATAATTAATAATAAAATTTTTTCATCAATTGTATAAAAAGTACCATACTAATACAAAGAGCTAATAATATGGAAACTGTGTATGGGGTGGTTATATAAGAATTCTTTACTATTTTTATGATTTTTCTGTAAAGCTACACTATCTCTAAAAAATAAAATGAATTTTAATAATTAAAAACATTATCAACAAAAATTTTAAAAAATGGAGAATTCAAAAGGAAAGTAGTGATTAATAAATTCCTGGAAGAGCAATGGTTTAGAAAAGGGATAAAACCTTTATTTAGAGACCACATAGAAATCAGCAGCAAAATTAAAACCTTCAAAATAAGTTCAATATAAAGAACAGAATCCACAAAGAAGAAGTAACTGAATAGCACATGGAATCTTATCATTATTGCTATTAAAGATACACATTTAAGCAGTGAAGTACCATATCTTGCCTTAATAATTGACAATGACTGAAACAAAGAGTGCTGGTTGGGATGCAGGAAATTGGAGGTTTTATTCCACTAGTCCTAAAAAGTAAAAATGTCTCCTGCTTTCTAGAATGGAGGGGAAAGCAATGTGTAGTCAAAGTCATAAAACTGTGTATATTTTTAAATCATATACTCCTCCAAGAAAGTTAATCAGAGATATTTTCTAAGATTTGTGTATGTGAATGTTATTCATATATTATTTATAATTAAAAAATGGAAGAACAATAATAAAGATTAAGTGAACCTCATATCGCGGGTTGCTTTGGTGACTTGGATTATTGCTTTAGATTGTCTTGAATATTATTCAAACTTTTAGATAATTAAATATAATATATTTTAAAAGTGAACAAAAATATTTATAATTGAAATATCCCTGCAACCTTCACATGAATCAAGAAGGTAAGCACTGGGAAGCGGGAGTGGCTCAGTCAATAGAGCCCCCGTTTACCATATGGGAGGCCCTGGGTTCACTTCCTGGGGCCTCCTTGTGAGGGCAGGCCGGCCTGCGCAGCCTAGTGGGCTGATGCAGCAAGCCCTCACAACAGGCAGCGGGTGTGGCTCAACTGATAGAGCCCCCGTTTACCATGTGTGAGGCCCAGGGTTCACTTCCCCAGGCCTCCTTGTGAGGGCAGGCCGGCCCGTGTGGCATGAGGGCCTGATGCAGAGGGACCTCACAGCAAGGGGAAGATAAGCAGACATGGATAAGACACACAGCGAATGGACACAGCAAGCACAAGCAGCAATGGGGGGGGTAAATAAATAAATAAATCTTAAAAAAAAAAAGAAGAAGTAAAGCACTGCCTTTATCTCCAAAGCCAATGTCTGGCCATTACTAATCTTAATTTTCCCCTTTGCCTAGAATGAGCTATTCCTATTACTTTCATTGGTAGTCTCTTTCTTGCCTGGTGTAACTGTTGGCCAGTTTGATGTAATTATGAATTCCAAAAATATAATTGGATCATATTTGTAAACTGATCTGTTAATCTGGGCATGATTAAGTTATGATTATGGCGTTGACGGGGCCATGTCAGTAGGGCATTGAGCCCCACCCCATGGTGGGTGGGGAATCAAATATAAAAGGCATGGCAAGAACAGAGTTGAAGTAGTCTTTTGAGAAGCAGTTTTGATGTTGAAATGAAGGCCCCAGGAGAAGTGAAGCAAGCCGTTCACCTGATCGTCTACAGCTGACCTTGTGGAGGAAACAGGAGCTAAGCCCGGAAAGAAACGCAGCCCTGGGAAGAGAGGAACCCCAGAAGCCTGAACCCTGGCAAACGCCAGCAGCTGTTTTGCTCTAACATGTGGCAATGGACTGTGGTGAGAGAAGAAACTGAATGCTTTATGGCCTGGTAACTGTGGACTTCTACCCCAAATAAATACCCTTTATAAAGACCAACCCATTTTTGGTATTTCATATTAGCACCCCTTTAGTTAATACACCTGGTTTTCTTAGACAGTGTTATATCATGGGCTTTCCTAGTGTCCATCTCATGGTTGCCTTGAAAATGGAATACGACCTCTAAGTATATGGAACACACTACACACATGCTGTTACTTATTCTGCTCACACCTAATATTGGAAGTCAAGTTCAGCTTTGAATACAGATGTGAAAGAAGAAAAGAAGGACAAAGCAATGTGTAGATTAATGATTGAAAGATTTTAGTCAGTGAGAGGCTCTGTTTCATTAATAAAAATTTTAGATATTTATTGATTATATAAGTGTGCGCCAGGAACCATCCTAAGTAAAAACCATTTTGCCAAGCATATTGCAATGTGAGGTATAAATTGTTTTTAATTTTGACTCTAACTCTTATTAGCTCTATGGTCATGGACTAATTATTTAATTTGTGTATGCCTCAGTTTGCTTTTCTATAATACAGATTTACTAAAAATATTTTCTTCATTAGGGTATTGGGAAGAATAAAAAGTGTCAATAACTATAAGGTGTTTAGAAATATGTTAAATACATGGAATTGCTCAAAATTGTATGTTAATGTCAGATATTAGATCTACTGATGTTTAGTTTAATTTAGTTAGTAAAAATTTTACCAATGTTATATCCATAGTCATAGCAAAGTCAGAATATAAACTCAGGTACTTTCATTTCATTATGTTTATAGATTTTAGGAAACTTTATCTTTAACAATGGTTGATAGCCGAGGGGTTATATGCCATATCTTAGCTGAAAAGTATCTTTATAAGATTCTAGATATGATCCAAAATTTTGCTGATTACAAGTGGTTACAAGTTCCTAGAGTGAGAAGAAATCTGGACCACAAGAAGATTCATGATCCCTTTTCTCCCAATCCTTTATTCTTACAGTGGAACTATGTGTGGTTTTAATAGCATTGCTCATGTTTGAGAGTGTGAGGTTCAGTGCTTTTTTATTATCTTTTAGAAAAGTTGTGGGTTTATAGGAAATCATGCATAACATACAGGATTTCCTTATATCACTCCACCACAAACACCTTGCATTGGTGTGGAACATTTATTGCAATTGATGGCAGAATATTTTTATAATTTTACTATTAAATAAAGGCCATGGTTTAACTTAGGGTTCACTGTTTATATATGTATTACCATGGATTTATTTTTAATTTTTATTCAGTTACCCTATATACAACCTAATATTTCCCTTTTAGTCATATTATATTTCAAAGCTGTTAATTGTGTTTACAATGCTGTGGTGACACCACAGCCATCCATTATCAATATATTTATTGGTATATATACATTTCAGTGCTTTTTATTGCATGATACTGTGGCAGTTTGATATAGTTATGAATTCCAAAAATAGTTATGGATTATGCTTTTAAACTGGTCTGTTTTTCTGGGCATGATTAAATTATGATAAGGGCTTTTATTGGACCACGTCACTAGGGTGTTAAGACCCACCTCTTGGTGGATGGGAAATCAAAGATAAAAGACATGGCAAAGGGCAGAGTTGTTGGAGTTCTGATGCAGAGTCTTGAGCTGGAGTCCCAGGAAGTAAGCATACAGATGATCTTGGTCATGAGGAAGGAGAAAAGACCCCAGGTAAAGAGACAGAGCCATTAACCTGAAAGTTCAAAGCTGTCCTTGAGGAGAGAGGCAAAGCCTTAGAGAGACTCATAGACTACAGCTGATCTTGTGGAGGAAACTGAGGAGCTGAGCCTGGAGAGAAATAGAGCCCCAGGAAGAGAGGAACCCAAGAAGCCTGAAACTTGGCAAATTTTTGCAGCTGTCTTGCTCCCACATGTTGCCATAGATTTTGGCGAGGGAAGTAACTTATGCTTTATGACCTGGTAACTGTAAGCTTCTAACCCAAATAATGCCCTTTACGAAAGCCAAAAAAATTCTGGTATTTTGCATTAGCACCGCTTTGGCTGACTAATATAGAAAGGTATAAATTTCTTACTTTTTATAAGTTGGCTAAATATCAAGGAGAGAGGAATAAGACACATTTGTAGTTTACATTTCAGTATTATCCACATTTTTATAGACTTAGAGAATCTGCATTAATTTATTATCAGCTTTTCATCTACATATGAAAAGAATGCCTGAAATGGTACAATGCAAATAATTTTGAATATTACATGTTTTTTGCATGTAATATTTAGGTGACTATTAAAAAGAGTGGGTTTTAACATTAAATTTTTTGATACTTCAATTCTACAATTTTTGTGATTATGCATTGGGGTTTTAGACCTAAAAAAAACTGGTGCCCAGTTCTGCTTTACTAAATGCTAGTTTGGAATTGTGTATATACTTAATCCAGGACATCCTTGATTAATTTTTATTTATCTAAAGTACTATTACTACTGGAAAAGGACCTTGAATAAAAGGGTGAAAAGGTAAAGACAAATGAGTTTATATGTCTAAGAGATTTCAAAATGAGTTGGGAGGTCATTCCAGAGGTAACACTTACACACATCTCAGTAGGATCTCATAAAATTGCAAAGTGGATATCACCCCAAATAGTGGGGCTCCTGAGGACTATGGAGACACTCAGGTCCTGTGTCAGGGCAGATAGCTCTGGAGTTTGGTCCCTTGCCAGTGGGCCTTACTTTGGACTGTTCATGTGCCAACTAGGCCTGGAAACTTGGTATCACAGTAACTCCTACTCTACAGCTCATTTGACTCCTCCAGGACAACTTGCAGGGAGATGATGATGGACAACGGGAATGGAGAGAGTCTGCAGTGGCAGGCAGGATAATCCCATCCATCTGCCCCATGGAATATAAGTTCCCTCTCAATTGGAGGTGGAATGGACATCACCATCCTAGACTCCTCAGGATGGGGGTAGGAGCTATGGAGTAGAGTGGACTTACTGGTATTCTACTATAGACATATTGTGATTCTAGCAAGGGAAGAAATTACAACATTGATGTGGAACCAGTGGCCACGGGAGACTTTGGGGGCAGGGAGAGGGAAAAGCATTTATAATACAGGGGCTTTTTCGGGACTTTGGAATTGTCCTGAGTGACACTGCAATGACAGATATAGGCCATTTTATATCATCATATATCATGGAGAACTGTGTGAGAGAGTGTGTGGTATACACTGTGAACTATGGTTGATGCTTAATGCAAAGCCCCAGGATGTGTTTATCAATTGCAATTTATGTGCTATACTAATGAAGGATGCTTATGTGGTTGGTTGTGGGAGGTGTGGGAGGTGGCGCATATGGGAATCTCTATATGGCTTTGCCTCTTTCTTGGTCTTTTGTCTAAATCCAATGTCTATGCACTTACTGTTAGACTAAATTATGAATGATAAGAAGAATACAAGGTGCTGTAGCTCACTCTCTGAAGAACTGTTTGGAGAAATGAAAAATAATCAATTTCCTGGCTGCTCCAATTAAGTGTCGATGATAAGATATCTGGAAGTATTTTAGAGAGTGTTAAAGGAGTTTTAGACCTCAAATGGTTAAGGAAAGCTTGCTGTAGGTGTAGAAGTTTTATTTTGAGCACAAATTTAACAAAAGGACCAAAATTTTAAAGATTTTGATTTTTCATGATATATGTATTGAATTGCAGAGGGGCAAAGAGCTACTAATTTTGAGATGAAATACCTTTATCATACTCGTGGAGACCAAGCTGGGTGCTGTTATTATGAGACTTTACTGTTAAGAGAGAGAAAGGACTGAGGGCAGGATAGAGTCTGGAATATTATCCCCCAACGGGTGTCCTAAGTTATCTATTATGTACAAATAGTACAGAGAACAGGAAGTATGTTACCCCATTTATCCTTCAAAGGTAATGTCTAGCTTAATGTCCTAACCCCCCCACCAGATTTCATAAACTCCTTCCTGGATTCCAATTTAGCATGTAGTCTCTCTCCTTAAAGCTGAAGTTTTCCTGGTGAATTTTATATATGTTTATATGTTCCACAAATAAATAATTAATTTAATATAATAACAATATTATATGTTTCACTTGGACACAGTTCATTTCAGATGTATCATTTGTCAAATCAACCAGAGGTGAGTATGGTTTGGGGGAACATACACTGAATTCAGAGTTAGGAGACAACTTTTCTGCCATTTACTAAATGAGGACACTAAAATTTTAGGAGACTTTATTCATTTGTACAAGGGGATAGAGAGTAAGCCTATAAAATCTTTAAAAATATGATTAAAATGTCAACTACAAATAAATTTTAATGAAAGAAACATTGGGCCGAAAGGAAGAAAATCATATGACCTTGTTTAAAGCTATAAAATGAGCATAGACAAAGAGAACCACATATCAAAGTTGTGAATGAGGAGTTAATATCATAAAAACCACAATTTCATGAATTAATAAATGAATTAAATGCAATTCTCATTAAAATTCCGGATATTCTTTCTGTTTTTAATAAAATAATCCTAAAGTTTTTGTGGAAGGAATAATGGCCAAGAAAAGGCAATAAATGTGTTTTTATTAGCTGGGATAGCCCTCACTGGAAAACAATTTAAGAACTTATGCAAATGAGTGTTCCTTTTCTTTAATGTAAAAATAAGTACAGAAAAACTAAGCAGAATCTACAGTTAATATAGACAAAACTAGGCTTCCCCTAGATTCTTGTTTTACCATGATTTTCATGAAGTGTTTTTCCTTATGTTTGCAAAATGGCTGCTTATGTCTATGTTTCAGGAGAGAAGAAAGAAAAAGTTTAAAAAAAGAATAAAAATGTCTATCAGGAAGTAAAATTTTTCCAGTATTCCCCAGCAGACTCCCATTTAGTTTTCATTGATACAACAATATTAAATCACTAAACTAGTTACAAGGGAGAATGAGGAATTGCCAGCACAAGCAATCCCAGGGTTCTGAGAGTAATAAAAATGGAGAGATACTGGGTAGGTCACTGGAAACATCTGAAATAGTATGCAAAATAAGAACCCTGAAGGGGAACTTGTTTTCTCAGATACCTGTTCAATAAAGCATTGATTTTGAAATGGATAAATAATTTCTTTGAAGAGAATTTGAAATCCAGTAATATTTCTATATATATATAAAGTAATACATGAAAATTATATACTTCCATCAATATGGCTTTTTTCTCTGTCAATGGAGATTTTTCTCAATATTTTTAAACATTTATTTATTCAACAAATAATTGTTGATTATCTATTATATTCCAACCATTATTCGAGGAACAGAGTAAAACACTTGTGTGCAAATATAGGGCAGATTGGAGGCTATTACAATAATTCATTGAGAGTTGAGGGTAGAGGTGTGAGTTGGGAGAGAAAATTTTAGCATCATCTGCACATAGTAAGTATTTAAATTTGTATTATGTAAAATCACCAAAACTGAAACAAACACAGCTCCAAGGATGAAACCTTGTGAAACTCTAATATAGAGAATTCAGTGAGGTCATCAAGGACTGGAAAAATCAAATTAGACATGCAGACTTGGACCCAGTTGTGGTTTCTCTATACATGGCTCTTCTGCCACTTGTATTTGAACCTATCCTTTGTACTACATTTGATAGGTGTATGTCCAGGAGAGTTAAATCTTTGGATTGTCCATGTACCAGTAGGACCCTGAATCTCAACAAAGTTGCAACACCTACTCTCCAGTTCATTGGACTCACCCAGGACAACTAACAAGGATTTGATGGAGAAGGACCATTCAAGGAACAGAGAGTTTGCAACTGCAAGCAAGATAGTCCCATCCATCTGCCTCATGGGATCTAAGGTCCCTCTCAATTACAGGAGGAGTAGGCATCACCATCCCAGAATACTCAGGATTGGGGAATGAATGATGGACTTGTATAGACTTACTGTTATTCTACTATAGACTTACTGTGATTCCAGCAATGGAAGAAATTACAACATTTATGTGGAGCCAGTGGCCACTGGAGGCTCTGGGGCCAGGGAGAGGGAAAAGCAGTTATAATTTGGGGGCATTTTTGGGTCTTGGGAATAGTCCTGAATGATACTACAATGACAGGTATAAGCCATTATATATCTTGTAAAAACTTACAAAACTGTGTGGGAGAGAGTGTAAAGTACAATGCAAACTATAATCCATGCTTAGTGGCAATGCTTCAAAATGTGTAATGTGTTTATAAATTGTAACAAATGTACCACACTAATGAAGGATGTTCTGAATTCGGGAATATGGGGGCAGGGGTGGTGCTAAGGAGCGGGGCATATAGGAATCTTCTATATTTTTTATGTAACATTTATATAATCTAAATATCTTTTAAAAAATAAAAAAGCATATTAAAAAACAAAGGATGAAAATCAGGAGAGTATGATGATCCCAAACCAAGTCAAAATATCTAGAGGAAAAAGAGTGTGCAACTCTGTCAAATCCTGGAAATGTCAATATAAAAGTAATTGGTGACCTTGATGAGAGTAGCTTCACTGAAGTGGCAGAGGTGAAAACCTCATTTGAAAAGATTGAATAAAATTGGAATGAGAGAAATTAGATATAGTGGCCATAGGAAGAAGAAAAATCAGAAATAGGGAAAAAAATTGAAAGAAAATATGGACAAAATAAGATTTTTGTTGTGTTTTAGAAAAGATAAATACAAGTTTATTTTGTTAAATGGATGCATTTAAAAAGAGAATATAATCATGATTTGCACACAAATATAAAACAAACTCATAACAAAGAATTTATTTAACTCATGTAATGCAGAGATTTATATCAGTTCAAAAAAATACTGCACAAATACCACATATTAACAGTTGGGTAAAGAATGCTGAATTAATTTACAAGAAGATTCAAAACTGGAAAATTGGTCATTATTCACAGTGTGACAGTCTATTGCTTCCCACTTTGCAGTCTCTGGACAGGCATTGCTGTCATTACTGTTATTTCCTTAAGATTAACATTTATATCTATAGAGTGGCTAAATATCTTAATCAAAGACAGTGCAAAGTGGATAATCTGGAAGAAAGCACTTGTCAGGACACAGGAAATTTCAAAGACTCCCATCATATCCCCAATAGTTTTTATGCTGATGTCAGTGATCTAAAAGAGAGATAAAAATGGCTTATTCAGAGGAAGAGGGGAGAAGCAATGAAGTGATGGCCTGGAAAAGGCGTGAAAGAAGAAATATGGTGCATAAATGAAGGAGTTAAATTTGGAATTTCCTTATTTATAAACTCTATTTCTAATATCTTCTGCCCCAGATGTTTTAATAATTCCCGTTAAAAATTTTTATTACACGAGTAGAAATAAAAGAAACATCTGTATTAATTTTTGATGTTTTGCTTTTCAATAATACATGTCTGGCTGGCTTGGAGGCTAGAGCTACTGAAACAGGTGAAATTCAGGGCTTTTTGGTCCAGCCAGAGACACTGTTTATTGTAAACCAGAAAAATCATTTTCCACAGTTTTCCTGTGATGTTGTTCTCTGCCATATACTGCTCAAGCTGCACTTCCAGGAAATTTTGAAAAAACTATGAAGAATTAGATAAAGTATGTTAAGGTATTTTTCAAGAATTTATAGACTATAATGCTTTAAGTTTTATTTGTTAAGCAGTTTAAACTGAGGTGAAGCACTAAGTTATTTTTCTGTTTATATTATCTACCCATCTTAGGAACCCTCAACAATAACCTAT